>MU225439.1:1611380-1636212 GCA_018584345.1 Thuja plicata
GACACCTTTTCAAGGCATTCTAACTGAGCCTTCTCACAATTTTTTTCAAGGGTACTGACTTTGCTTGTCTGAAAATTTTTAACATGGTCACTCCAAATTTGTTCCAAATTTTGGAGTACCAACAGTGTCTTTGTATTTTCAACTATCTTCTCTGGTATTCTAAACCTCTTCTGCATCTTGATCCTGAATTTCTTGATCTCCATATCCATAGAGTCCTTTACACTGCTTTTTGATGTAGCCTTTAATGAAATTTGAGACATAGTAGGTTTGCTCCTGTCTAGGTATAGATTAGAGACCTTACCAACAATGTGGAGGTATAGGTAGATAATAAATGAGCCAAATCTGAATATTTTTCTCCTGTCATGCTTGATAGCTCTAATGTTCTCAATTAGTTGTGCGCGCAATATCTCACAAAGATTATATTGTGTGTTATCTCTTTCCATCCTTATTGCTGCCAGAACTGTAGCTGTGGATACACTATTCAGTATGCTTGCATGCTAAAAATTGTAACCAAGTATCATGGTGATAATTTTAATTTCTTCTCTCACAATGGGATCAATAATCATCCCTCACCTATCACTTCTACATAAGCATGCCTGCTCAACCTGTTTCTTTACTTCCATTCCAGTCGCAAGAACAGGTCCAACCTTAGAGAGTCTAGTCATCTCATGAATGAGGTCAGAAGTAATGTGGATAGGGACTTCACCAATCCAAAATAGATCATCATGAATCCTACTAAGTAGAATTTCAACCCATTCTGGTTCATAGACCTCATGCACATTTGTATACTCAAAAATAGGGTTATCAGTGAGATGTGAGTATTCATCCTTGAATGAGTAATCTGGTTTCATCATTGATGCCATGAAAGTTGTTATGTTGTTGTCACCCACAGACTCCTTCTCTCAGTAGATGTAAGCACATATGTCCTCTACATTCATGACTCCTAATGGAGTCTTGGAGAATGCCCCTTCTACATCATCTAGTACTAACTTGAATGGATTCTTTTTAAACATGAATCTTTTCCTTTCGGTGATGTCAAAGACTACAGGGGTTTCCATACTTACTTGTTGATTGTTTAAGTAGCATTTTTTTGGAGTTTTGAAATGAGGTGTCCGTGCCAGGGTTCCATTTCAACTTCAACTCATTTTTCTAACCAACCAACGGTTATCCTTCAACACTTCGATGCAAACTTCTCCTGTGCTCTCTAAATGCTAAATCTTGAATGCAAAGTAAAGATAAAAGATCTTTTACTGACTTATATAAAAGTTATTTCATTTAATGCTTGTTGTCGTAACATGGTTTACATTGAGAATTTCAATCTTTTCTTTTATCAAAGTTCAAGTTGTGCGTCCATGCATACCATCTCAACTTGTGACCAAATACATGAATCCCTAGGCGCATACTCAGAGGTGAGTATACCATCCACACAGGGTTTTAGAGCTTGAATAGCTCCCCCTATGACCATGAGGGTCATCTAATTAGAAGTAGAAGTTGCATCCACTATGGATGCATCTAATACCTTGTTAACATCATCATCTTTCTTTACTTCAACCCATATTTTACCTGCATCTTTTGTAGCTTTTACAAACTTGACTTCTCCAGATTCTTCAAATAATGATCCTTTAGGATTTTCTTGTCTTTGTGTTTTGGATCTGCAAAATCTTGAGATATGTCCAGCTTTGTTACATGAGTGACAGATGATTGGAGGTATATTGATGTTGTTTACCATGTTGCACTACTTGGTTGTGTGTCCATTATAGTTACATATCTGACATGTAATGTTCTGATAGTTTCTCTGAGGTTGATTTCTCTGATTGTATTGAGTCAGGTTCCTTTCATTCTGTTGTGATTGATTTCTCTGACTAGTTCAGCAATGTATAGCCCTATGACAAAATTTATTACAAGAGTAACAATAACCATTGAATGGTCTTACCTCTTTATAATCTCTTGCCAAATTTCCATGCTTGTTACAGGCATAACAAGTTCTGTTAACTATCTTGTGTTCATCTTTAGATGATTGTACTCTAGCTCTTGTTAGATTCTCAGTAGCCTTTACTTCTGTAGATTTTTCTTGTACTTTCTTACTTTCTTGTATTGTATCGATTTCACTTTGTGCTACACTATATCCAACACCAGTAGTATCTCCTCTTAACTTTTGTGCATAGAGTTGTGACTGAATTAGATCAGAACTTGTGTGTATTTTTTCAATATGATTCTTTGCTTTTGTCAATTTAGATTTTGTCTTTTTCTTGATGTTTTCTAACTCCAAGATCTTCATATTTGATTGCATAAGTTCTTCATCTAATTGTTTACTTTCTTTGGTCTTTTCTTCAATAGTTGTTAGGCTATCTATTAACTATTCATTTAGATCTTAAATCTTGTCCTTTAGAGACATGTTTTCTTCATTCATCTTTTTGACCATTTTTCCCAAATCATTTGTAGAGCAATCTTTCAGATCTTTTCTTAATTTTTTGATAAGCATTTGGGAGCCATCAACTTTTAGTTTAATTTCTTCATTTTATTTTTCAAATCTGTCAAGATCATCAAGGGTTGCTTCAAGATTATTTTTTAGATGTTTCACTTCTGCTGAATCCATGATCTCCTCAAGTGGTTAAACTTTCTTTCAGAGGACTAGAGCTCTGATACCAATTGTTAGAAACACTGAGAGGGGGGGTGAATTAGTGTTTGTCAATTATCTTTATTTCAGCAAATTGAAACTTAAATCAAATAGATAACAAATGAAACATAACACCATAACACATAACACAAGATATGTTTACAG
Organism: Thuja plicata; assembly: GCA_018584345.1. NCBI lineage: Eukaryota > Viridiplantae > Streptophyta > Pinopsida > Cupressales > Cupressaceae > Thuja > Thuja plicata. Next base: position 1,614,163 of record MU225439.1, read on the forward strand.
GGAAACCTTGATCAGAGGAAAACCCCAGTGGGAATTAGTACCCACAAATGATTATACTAGTCTTATGAACTTGTTAAGGTTCCTTTGCCCTGTTAGGAGCAGTCTTTACAATGCAAGTACAATGACCCTATTAGGAGTCTTTACAAAAACCTTGTTAAAGGTGAATGGCTCACTGCCAAAGTTCACTGCCCAATAGGATGAAGGCTACGACCTTCAGATAATAGATATACACTATATCAAAATATGAACTGTTGTTTTGACACTATTGTCTAATCAGTTTCATTTATGTGCTGATGCTCTAATCCCTCAAAGAGCTTTATCTCATATTTCTTTGGTGTACTGTTCTTCTGGATATCTTTTCTACATATTTTTCACTCTTCCTCTTAATACAAAATTGCATGTTAAGTATATATACATGCCTAAATAAACGCAACCAAAAACAAGACCTTAGTCGGCCCAAAAACAACATACACAATGATCCCAAATGAATTGGCTTAAGAATTTTTACATGAGTGTTAAAGACATAATTACAAACATATTACAATAGGTGCATGGCCTTTACAAAACAAGATATTATATGCTAATCAAAATCTGAAGTCAGCTTCATGCTCTATTTTCTGAATTGCTAGTGGCACTTGAACTTGTTGTAACTTATCCATACTGTCATATCTTACCATTCATGTATAGAATAGGCATAATAAAATATCATAGAGCTTATGTATAAAATCATATAGTCTGACTCGATCATACGCACGTGTGCTGGTGCACTGATCAACTGTATATCTTTGTTCTCTTCTGTCTTCTATACTTAGCCAAATTTTGATCTTCAAGTTCATGAATGTACTTGACAAAACTTCATATGACTTTGTTTCCATAATGACAACACAAAATTATTCATATACACCCTGAGTGCCAACTTTCCAACAGTAACAACCTTTGTAACTCTCTGTACATATTCTCTAACATTCTCATCATCTCTCATTCTTAAACTCTTCATCTTAGTCTTCCAATTCTGCAACTTTGCCTTCTTGGTAAACTTATCTCCTTATAGTGCCTCTAGTCTTATCCAGATTTTGTGTGTAGAATCCAAGTCTTTAACCTCTTTGGATTCACCCTCAGAGATTGCACTACTCAATGCCTCTCTTGCGACCATATTACAACTAAATAACTTATTTTCATCTTCATTAGCTTTATGTAATTCATCTTCTGGCTTGATCTTCTCATCCTTCTTAGTATCATCCAGTAATCAATCCCTAAGTAGAGTAGGTGTGTTCTCATCTTGTTCTTCCAACTGTCAAAATTTACAGGATCAAATTTTGGACTCTCCTTTCTATAGAACACCATCTTCAGGATCACCTCAAGTTGTTAATATTTCTCTCAAAGGACCACAAGCTCTGATACTAATTGTTAGCAATAATAGTCCACCAAGAAAATTGAGAGGGGGGTGAATCAGTTGTGAGAAAAATGATTAAACTAGAAAATGTATAAACCAGTTGCTCAATCAAAATCTGAACACATCAAATACAACACCATAACACAAGCAATTGTTGTCGATGAAACCCTGCTAAGGGAAAAACCCCGGTGGGAATTAGCACCCACAAATAATATACTAAAATTATAGTATCCTTGTTAGGATATTTAGTCCTATTAGGAGCTGATTATTACATATAGTACACAGTCCATGTTAGGATTCAAGAGACACAAGAGACTCACTACCCAAGCACACTGCCCAAATGAGAAGGCTAAATCCACCTTCTTGGAATCACTATCCAAAATACATATAAAGAGATATACAATAACCAATGAACTGACTGATAGCAACCTACTTTTCTTAAACAATTACAATGAAGTTCATCAAAATCACTATCTCTTATCTACATATAGAAGACTTCACAATTACAAGCTCATGGCTTCCACATTACTCCTCCATTCTACCTCACCAAGAAACAACTCTCCTTTATACAAGTTTACAATAAACAATTAGGTCAATTTTTTTAGACTTCACCAATGCACAAAAAATTATATATACCCTTTCTAAGATACACATAGTACCTTACAAAAGTAAACATCAATTACAACTCATCAATTATACTCCAAGATCCATAATCCACACCATCATTTAGACATGTTACACCACTGTAGTCAGCCACAAATAGATCTTAACAAGATCACATGCTTCAGCTAACGTCACCAAGAACAAAACAACCCAAAAATCACAAGTAACATTCTCCAACATGTCTTCTACCATGCCTTAAGCTTGAAAATCATAACTTGTGCTCACATCCAAGTTATCCCTAAAACACAGAGACTATCTCAGTCATAATTCTTTGTCACTATTTTGTAACCAGTCTTGACCAAAACAACTATACCTTATGCCAACAGTAATATTAATCCAAGCAACCGTAGATATAAGATCACTTCTCATCCTTGTATACATCTTCATGGTCACATGTTCTGAAAAGCTTGTACAGTGTTCATACATTATTGTCAGTCTTGTATGTACAAGTCTATTTGAGACTTCTGATGAAACCAACTAAAATATATGTTGACATCAATGGAAAAACATGAATGTCAACACCTCTAACAAAAAAAAATTCAACAATAATTCACTATGATTTTGTTTTTTTAAGCAAAATTTGGATTTGTCATTATTATTATTTTTTTGGGTTGAATTATTGTTTCTATTTGAGAATCCTTTGTCATCTTTGTACAATTTCAGTTCACCTTTCCTCACTAAGGAATCCTCTATTTTAAAACCATTTTTAATAATTGTATCAAATGATGGAGGACATTGCATTTGGAGACCTAATTTCATCTCGCTAGTCAAATTATTGATAAAAATGTCAATTTCCTCCTTCCCTGTTAGGAACCTGTGTGTCCCTTCTATTTATTTTGTTTGTGTAGTGTTGTTGGATGCATATTCTTTGTAAGTCATCCTGTGAGTATATTTTATTATCCCACATGCATAGGTAGTAATACTTGTCTAGATTATACTTAGTATATAAGTGTGTGTTGAGGCCTTTGAGGAGACCGACAAACTTATTGTATTGAGATTTCACAAAGGAGGTTACCCCCTCGAAGTGGCCCGCGATCAATAGATTCACTCTGAGTTCTACTTTTGCCCTATATTTTTGTTATTTCATGTATGTTCATCATATTACTATAGGAGGTTCTTCTCATCTAGTATCAGAGCACTTTCTTAGGCTCGCTGGGTGAAAATTTTGTCAAAAACAATTTCCATTGTGGCCTTCAGGTGCTGTGTTAATTACAATACTTCCTTTTTCTTGCATCTGGGTTCATTTCAAATTACTGCAATTCTTGTTCTTGCAGTAGTTCATTTTAGTTGTTAGCTTCCTTGCTTTCTCCCCATTTCCTCTCAAAGTTCCCCAAAACCCCCGAAATACCATTCTAGATAATTCCTTCCTTGAAGACCCTACCCCAAATTCCACATATCGAAGCCTCAAATCCCTCATTTATCAAATTTTAGGGTTTTCCCTAACTTTTTTGCTGCTCAGCCAATCACCACCAAATATGGCCACAAGGTTCATTTCGTAATTATGCTCCTTTGTCCCTCTTGGACCACTCTTCCCATTCCGCCTCCCCACCCCTGAAACCCTCATATTTTATTTTTCCCTTTTCATCAGAAAGCATCCAACCACTCGTCAAACCCCCATTAACCATCTATGTTTTGCCCAAATCCAAGTTTTCCCTAACTGAAAATGTTTAAGTTTATGTTTGTCTTCTCATTTCAAAAAATAAAAAAAATATTTCTATATGGTTGTCACCCATACATGAGAAAAAATCATGGAGGAGGAACTTGCATCCCTCAAGACCAAACTTCAAGATCTGGATGACAAATTTCTCGGTCTCACTCTTCAGCATTTAGCCATGAACTGAAACCATTCTGGAGATGTTGGGTTTTCTTCTGGAAATTTTCGAGGACCGAAGCTTGATTTTCCTCGCTTCAATGGTGGTGATCTGACTGGATGGATTTACCAGGCAGAGCAATATTTCAGCTTGCATAATACTCTAGATATCAACAAAGTCTTGCTTGCATCTTTTCATTTGGAACATGAAGCTCTTAAATGGTTATGTTCGTACATCAAGGCTCTTGAAGACCTAGCCTGGACAGAATTATGCACACTCCTTTTGTAGTGCTTTGGTCATAGTGCTTTTGATGACTTCACAAGAGCACTCACTAAACTTCCCCAAATAGGCACATTAAGGGAATACTAGATAGAGTTTGAAAAATTATCTAATCACATAGAGGGATTGTCTGATGAATTCTTCCACAGTTGTTTTGTCAGTGGTCTGAAGGATGCACTTTGATCTCAAGTGAAAATATTTCAGCCCACTACAATGATGGAAGACCTTGGGTTGGCTAAGTTAGAAAAGGACAAGATTAGTGCTCTACAATGTTCCTGATCCAATTTTGTTCCATTTTGAAATACGGGTTCTCCACACCCTCAAGTCAAGCCATCTCCCAGAACTACTCCTATCAAGCACTTGTCTAAAACAGAAATGCGGGCCCGTCGAGAAAAAAGGCCTTATTATAATTGTGATGAGAAATGGTCCCGAGGCCATAGATGTGTTCATCAAAATCTCTATCTCTTGGATGTGGATTCTCCACCTGAACTAGAAGACTATGTAGATTCTCAGGAAATAGTAGATGATAAGGTTGAGCCTCAACAGCCACTTGCTGAACCTCCTTCTCCAGAAGCCCAACCAGAGATATTTGTCCATGCTTTGGTAGGATTCACTACCCCACAAACCATGTAGGTCTAGGGTTACTTCAAGAAGATCCCTCTTACTATACTCATTGATTCTGGTAGCACTCATAACTTCATTGACCCCGGAATAGCCAAACAAGATGATTGCTTTGTACATCCCTTCTCTAGCTTTGAATTCATGATTGCCAATGGGGGAACTTTACCTTGAAAAGGGAAATGTCTCAATGTGCATCTCTCTATTCAAGATTATAACTTCAGCTCTAACAAGTTTTCCTTACCCTTAGGTGGATGTGATGTGGTTTTGGGTGCCCAATGGTTACACACTCTTGGCCCCATTCTATGGGATTTTGCTAAACTTTGAATACATTTTTCAGCCAATGGGAAACAACACACTTTGAAAGGCTTATAGTTGGGGTCTCTCAGCGTCATCAGTTCACATCTTATGGAAAAGATTCTTAAGAAGAATTCACATGGTGTCATTGCTTAGCTCTATTCCATTCAGATGTAGCCATCAGTGGTCTCTAGTACTCCTGCAAATCTACAACAAATTTTGGATAAGTATTCAGGTGTATTTGTGGAACCTGTGGGATTGCCACCTTCTTGCCCAGAGTACCATCATATTCAGTTCCTTCCTGGCAGTGTCCCTCCCAACATCAGGCCCTACCGCTACCCATTTCATTAGAATACCAAAATTGAGATGCTCGTTGGTGACTTACTAAAGAAAGGTATTATTCACCCTAGTACCAATTCCTTTTCTTCACCAGTTTTTCTTATCCACAAAAAGATGGGTCCTGGAGACTCTTCATTGACTTTTGAGCACTTAATCATCTCACCATAAAGGATAAGTTTCCCATTCCGGTTGTTGATGAGCTACATGGCGCTCATTTTTTGTCCAAGTTGGATCTTCATTCTGGGTATCATCAAATTTGGGTTAATGAGGAGGATATCCCTAAAAGCCTTCCACACACATGATGGTCACTATGAATTCTTAGTCATGCCCTTTGGCCTCACCAATGCTCCTTCAACATTTCAGGCAGTGATGAATAAAATATTTCGGCCCTACCTCTAGAAATTCATTCTGGTCTTCTTTGATAATATCCTCATCTATAGAAAAACTTGGGCTGAGCATCTCCATCATCTGGAGCTCGTAATGAGACTTCTCTCTGATCATCAACTCTGTACAAAATAATCTAAATGTGTGTTTGGCCAGGAGGAAGTGGAGTATCTCGGGCATATTTTTTCACACCAAGGGGTTTGGGTGGATCCTACAAAAATAGATGCCATAAAAAATTGGCCACATCCTCAAACTCTCAAGAGCCTTCGGGGTTTTTTGGGGATGACTGGCTATTACCGCAAGTTTGTCAAGAATTATAGGAAGATTGTGACACCATTGACAACTATGTTAAAAAAGGATACTTTTAACTAGACCCATGCTACTGAGAATGCGTTTGAACAACTGAAACAAGCTATGTGCAGTACACATGTTCTCACTATGCCAGGTTTTTCCAATCCCTGAGAGTGACGCTTGTGGAAATGGATTGGGTGTTGTTCTCCTTCAAGATGACCATCCTATTGCATTCACTATAAAATCCCTTTCTAGTAAGAATTTATCCCTATCTACATATGAAAAATAAATGATGGGTATTTTTCATGTTATACATAAGTGGCAGTCATACCTCCTAGGGAGTCATTTTTGCATCAAGACCGACCACCAAAGTCTAAAATATTTCTTGGAACAACGAGTATCCTCCCCTGCACAGCAAAAATGGGTCATCAAACTCATGGGGTATGATTATGAGATCAACTACAAGAAGGGTAAGGACAATATTGTGGCAGATGATCTTTCTCACACATTTGATGATCAAGCTTCCCTTTCAGTTATTTCTATGCCAATTCCCAATTGGTTAGAATATGTTCGGTAGGGCTATGTCAGTGACTCTTCTTTATCTCAAATCATTCACCAGTTCGCCAATAATCCTTCTATTGTACCGCATTACTCTTGGTATGGTGCTTCTCTCTGATATAAGGGGTGTCTAGGGCTTCCTCAAAATCTAGATTTGCAACAGGCTATCTTTTATGAACTCCATGCTTCTCCTTCGATAGGGCACTCTGGGTTCCTCAAAACTTATGAGCGGGAAAGGTGAAACTTCTTTTGGAAAGGAATGAAATAGATGATTCAAAAAATGGTGGCTAAATGTGATATCTGCCAACTCCACAAGGTTGAAACGACCCTCCTTCCTAGCTTGCTAGAACCCTTGCCCATCCCTACACAGATTTGGACTGATATTTCTATGGATTTCATTGAAGGGTTTCCTAAATCAGGCGGCAAGATAGTGATCTTAGTTTTGGTTGATCATCTCTCCAAATATAGTCATTTTTGTGCCCTCAGCCACCCCTATGCTGCCTCCTTAATTGTGCAACTCTTCATGGACCAAATCTTCCATCTTCATGGCCTCCCTTCTTCCATTGTCTCAGATCATGATGCAACTTTTACCAGTAATTTTTGGACTAAATTATTTTTGAAAACTGGCACCAAACTGAAGATGAGTTTGAGGTATCACCCACAAACTGATGGTCAGACCAAAATTATCAAAAAATTCTTGGAAACTTATCTTCGCTGCTTCACTTTCAAACAACAACATCAGTGGGCCAAGTGACTTCCTCTTGCTGAATGGTGGTACAATACCTCTTACCACATTGCATCTAAAATGACTCCATATGAAGCAGTCTATGTTCATGCACCTCTAGTGCTCCTCCCTTACACTCCCATTACTCACCAGTTTAGGTAGTTGATACATTTTTCCACACCAGGGATAAGATTCTTCGCACCTTACAGGATAATCTTCACATGGCTAGAAATTGAATGAAACAACATGTAGATCAACACCGTTATGAGCGCTCTTTTCAAGTTGGGGATATGGTTTTTCTTTGTCTATATCCATACAAGAAATCCTCCCTAAAGCTTAAAGGGTGTCATAAGTTGGCCCCAAAATTTTATGGGCCATATAAGGTTCTACAGAAGATTGGTTCAATTTCTTATAAAATGGAACTTCCTCTTTCTTCCTGCATTCATCCATTATTTCACATGTCTTGTCTCAAGCAAGTTTTGGAAACCAACATTAGAGCACAAATTTCTCTAGTTGAAATGGATAAGGAAGGATCCATTATATTAGAGCTTGAGGCAATCCTTGACCGGCGCACTTGTCAGCTTCGCTCTCACTCCATCTCTGAGGTCTTGATTCAATGGCACAAAATGCAACCAGAGGATGCTACATGAGAACCCCTCCTTCAGATTCAGCAACAATTTCCACACCTTAAGCTTTGAGGACAAAGATTTTTTTCTAAGAGGGAGGTGATGTTAGGAACCTGTGTGTCCCTTCTGTTTATTTTGTTAGTGTAGTGTTGTTGGATGCATATGCTTTGTAAGTCATCCTATGAGTATATTTTATTATCCCACATGCATAGGTAGTAATACTTGTCTAGATTATACTTAGTATATAAGTGTATGTTGAGGCCTTTGATGGGACTGACGAATTTATTGTATTGAGCTTGCTCAAAGGAGGTTACCCCCTCAAAGTGGCCCACAATCAATAGATTTACTCTGAGTTCTACCGCTGCCCTATATTTCTGTTATTTCATGCATGTTCATCATATTACTACAGGAGGTTCTTATCATTCTCCCACTAGTACATTTTAGAAATTATGTGACTATGTGACTAAAAAATTTAGTCACGCCACTTAAACTTTTGGTCATGTGACCAAAATTGATCATATTCTACTAATTTACAAGTATAGATGACTAAATAAGTGACTAATTTAGTCACCAGGTAAAATCATAAGGTCAACCAAATAAAAGTGACTAAATAAACTACCAAATAAATGACCTCTAATTTCCTCAACTCACCATGCACTAATTTGAATGCCCATTATCCCAACAAAACCATAAAACCCTTTGGCTAAGTTAATTCTCAAAATCCTTAAATTGTTTTATTAATTAATATTGAATTAAGTTAAATTTTGGTCATCTATTTTATGTTTTCCATAAGACAATTGAGAATATATTTCACATAATTATTGCTATATTTGTGATATTTAGAGACATTTTTTTTATGAATATTGCCTTTCCTATTAAGTTAATATAAAATTTACATATTCACAAAAAAGGGGTCATGGGAAATAAGAATCACCCCGTGAGAGTTTCACACGGCATGCAGCTAGACATAGAAACTAGAAACTATTCATCAAAAAAACCATAAAGCCTTCAGGATGCAAGAGCAATGCTAGCCGAAGGAGGATCTCTATCATCAGAACCCTAGGTATCCCTGGGATTGACTGGAGGGTCGGGAACTGACCAGCCATCAGCAACATCATATTTTTCTTTTTTATTTTTCATTCTCCTCCACCCGAGGTGGAGAAATAGTCAGAGCTAAGCAGGGGAAGGACCACTTGGAGGTGTTTGGATTAATGGGAAGTAGTAATGAGAAGGGAGGGGTGAATCAATACCTCTAAAACTTTTAACACTTTTCACCTTTCATCATTAGTAATCAATCTTTACTGTATTACCGACCATGTCTGATAGTCTTTCTTATGCATGTAGTATTAATTCATAAACTTAATTATATGCAATAGTCATAGTAACATTCATGAAAGTAATAGACACATAACACAAGATATGATATCACAGAAAACTCCTATTAGGAAGTAAAAATTGCGGTGGGGATGGCACCCACAAAACTTCACTATCTGCAGAATGGAAGGGAGTCGGTAAAGGCTTAAAATTGATCACTTCTAATGATCTACCCTGTTAGGATTATTAATGGGGAGACCTGTTAGGATCTACTTTGTTAAGATCTTTTAGCAACACTAATGAAGTGTTCACTCGGTTAAGAGATTTACAATAGGAATGTTAAGTCCACCTTCCTTGAAAGGATTTCTTAAGTGTACCCCACTTGTTAGAATGTATACAATATGTTTGACCTGACTGTATGCAATCTATAATTTCTTATTACAGATCCATTAAAATCTCACAGTATATGAATATCACCTATAGTGATTTATTAATACCTTTTCCTGCTCGTCGGTAGCCTATGTTCTATTCTTGACAACTGATTTGAGCTTTGTCTGTGTTGTTGCATGAATTCTCTTGTTTGATCCTTAGATTCTCTTAGTGGCTACAATCATCATTGAACAACATGTTCATAATTGATTGAGCATCTATTTATTCAAGTATTTGACCTATTTAAGAATCACGCATTACAATGTTAATTCTAGATCCAAGGTATACAACTTGACCTTGATCCTTTAGTTTGTATGTTTTAAAATAGTTAAACTGATAAAAACAATAATAATTACATTTCTTTCTCTGCACGTAATGGATTTAAAACAAATCAAGAAGATAAATATAAAACTTCAGTGATTTATTTGACATGGAAAGTCAGATCCACTTTTTGCAGAATGTAACTGAATATCAGTTCTTGATTGTAGGTGTGAACTGAAAGTTTGTCGGTGTTCCTTCATTGAACTAATTGTCAGGTTCCCTTCACCTGTCGGGTTCCACTCTGGATTGTTTCATCCGGTTGCACTTTTGGTTACTCGTCAGGTTCCCTTGTCCTTTTTGTCATTGGGTAACATTGAATAGTGTTTGTCAGGATTCTTTGTACTTGGTAGTATCGGTAACCTTGGCATCAGGTAGTGTTGTTCCCTTTCTGTCGGTGTAGTATAAACCGATGGTGTTCATCATGTTTTTCCTTCTATATACTAATGTCAAAATATAATGTCTTCAATCTCCCCCTTTGACATTAGTATCAAAAAATGATATGTGCATAATCCTAAAGTATTTAGTATGTACACCATGTATATATCCTTGTCATTATATGACTCCCCCTAACTGTATGCATCGGTATAGTATAACTATATGTACATTTATACTTGCCTTTATACTATGCATTCCCCTTTTTTCTTGTTTTTTCCTCTTTCAAATGATTGACTGTACAAATCATTTCCTCCTTTCATTTCCCCCTTTTACTGATTGACTATACATATCATTTCCCCCTTTTTTGATAATCATGACAAAGATGTACAACTTATATGTTGTCAAAAAAAAGTGACAAAAATGTGTAACTTACAATGTGTCAAGAATGTGGGAGTGGTTTTTCTTGATATCTTCGATCATTTTCTCCCATTTTTCTTTGATGAGTTCTAATGCCATGTGCTCTAGCTCAATTCTGGCATGCATATCATAAATGTTGTCTAGGACAGACATTTATGGGGTGGAAATAAGTGCTCTTGCCTCTGTTATATGGTTTTGCAGTAATGAGAGTGTCAATAAGAGTTGAGCTTGAAGCTCATTCACCTCATCTCTAAACTTGGTTTCTGTAATCTGTATGTCTTGTCTCAACTTCCTGGCTTGCTGGAGCTATTCATTGTGCAATTTGATTGCCTCTTCACTATTTGTGAGAATTTGTGCACTTTTTTGAAGATTGGCATCTATCTGTGCTATCTTGTCGGTATACTCCTTCTTGAGTTGATCTAACATGCATAATTTATGTATTAAGGCTATAGCTTCTGAAATTATTGTGTCTACTATTAGCTTTGGTCCTGACTAGTCTTTTCCTCCTTTTTGTAGGTTTTTCTTTCATAGTTTGTTTCTCTGTTTTTTACTTCCTCTTATAGGTCCTCACTTGACCTTTCTTGAGAGGTATAGTAGCTTTTACAGTTTGACTTCTTGTTCTTTGAGCCACTGTGGTTCTTTGTTTCTTGGTAGGAGGTGGAGGTGTATCAGATTCAGTGGCCTCAGAATCTGATTCTTTCTTATCTTCCTCTGCACTGATGGTATCCCGTTCCTCAGTTTCCTCTGTTTGTTCTTTCTCCTTCTCATTGACCGAAAAAATCTTTTCAAGATTCTTTACCATTTCGTTCTTCTTGTTGACAGTCTTCTTGATGACTAGGCCTATTTTTATCTTGGAATTGGCCTCTTCATATGTGCCAAACCTTGGTTGTTTACTGTCAAGTGTCTCATTTATCAATGCATCAATTGCATTTGTTTCTTGATCTATGTTTATCTCATAGTCAAGAGGTGCTAACCAGGCTTTCCTTGGTACAAATGGTTTAATGTGAGTAAAATCAATATACACCATGAAACATATTTCATCCCTATGTTGTTCAATAAATTGTTTAGGGATCCTCACTCTTTCCATCATCTTATCCTTGAAGTCAAGGAAGTATTCAGACATCACTGAATAAAAATTATCACCTAGTGACTTGATAAGTTCACTAATCTGCAATGTGACTAGCTTGGTAGTGTCCCATTTCACTTTTCCAACTAAAGGAAAGTATTTTTGAAAATAAAATAATATACACATGATGAGTGAACCGAACTTACATGTGTTTATCTTTGTAGACCTGATTGTTGTCATATTCTCATCAAGTTGCTTCCATAGGATCTCACATAGATCCATCTGTATTTCCTTTGTGACAATCTTGTAAGATGTGCTTCTTGTTGTTGATGCAATGTTGTTTAGCCTACTTGCTTGGAAGATTTTGTAGCCTATCACACATGCATCGAACCTTAGTTCCTCGTCAGTGATGGTGTTCACCTTAAGACATATGTTATCCCACACAACATTTGTGATTTTTTCAACTTCTGGCCAGGAGGGATGCTTGTGTTCCTTAGGTTTGTTGGTAATGGGGTAAACAGTTACAACATGTAACACATCCTTTGTGATCTACTTAGGTTCATCCAACCATAACTTTTGGTCGTGCATTCTGCTCAAAAATAACCTAATCCAGTCAGTTTTGAAAACCCTCAGGAAATATAGGGCATATTTTATCCCTTTTACTTGCAAATTCTTGTGTTCTTCTTTCAAGTTTCCTTGTTCATCACACAACTTCTTGTAAGCTTGATCTATCTCTAAATCACCTATCTCAGGGATCTTGCAGTGAATGTAGGACCTTACGTCTTCTATCAGTAGAACCCTAGGTGGAATTTTTGAAAATACGCCAGAATCATCGGGTTGAGATGCAATCTCTGGGCATATCTTGTACTTAGGTTCCACACAAGTGTTTTTATTTATTAACTTAACAACATTCTTCAACTTTACGGTTCTTGAAGTGGTTGTCATCGTATTTCAAATTTAGGGATTTTCCAAAAATAACAATAGAGTTCTTTGGTGCACTCGGTACTTACTTCGATCCATGTGGTTAGTGAGTGATCTGTTTGGAGTGCATTGGATCGAGTTGAGGTCACTCTGCTAAATGCTCACTTATCACTCTATTTTCGTTCTGCACTTTCTTCTCAAAACACGTGTGCAAAATGAAGTGCTCTCGTTGCATATTTATAGACTTTTTCCCTAAGTCTGTCATAAATGCTCAGCAACTCATTGGGTCATGAAGACAGAGTTCATCGGGAAGACTCTCAAATAAAATTCTCGGTGTTGATAGGATGCTCGGCATGGCTATTAAGATTGTTGCTTTTATCGATGGATATCGATGTTGTGTCAAGACAACTTTGTAACTTTGCTTCCTTACCAACGGGTGTCGGGTTACATTAGAAACTTAGCTATTTTATGTGTTGAGTGACATTTCTTAGTAAGTGTAAACAACTCATCCTTTATATTCACCGATGATTTTCGGTATGTTTTTATCGACAGGGTTGATTTCTCAGAATTGTAACAAGTAACATAATATGCATCTTTGTTCATGTAGATTTTGACTATCTATTAATTTGTATAAGGGAACTAATGCAAAATATGACTTGGTGTAGTGAAGTTCCATACTTACTTATTCATCTTTAGGTGGGGGTGGTGATGTCACTAGATCCATGGGATGAGGTGTCACCTACTACATTGATTGGTCTAGCTTCCTCAGTGGTTGAAGCTTTCCTCCACATTTTCTTTCTCATTTTTTTGATGTCTCCAATGGTGTTACCATTTGCAAAAGTGGTGGTTTCTAATATTCGGTCTCTGTAGTCCTTTAGATGTCCAACCTTATGATAGTGTAAACATGCCATTCCTGGGTTGATCCAGCCTCTAGACCTTTTGGTCCATAATATCATGCAGTTTGTAGCAATGTGACCATACCTACCACATGTTGTGTAGTTTATCCATGTATTGTATCCCAAACATATGAGTTACTGATTATTCTCAGTTTATATACATTTTCTTCATTTTTGGGTTTCCATGCTTCAATTTTCTTCTTCTTCCATTGAAGAGATGTGTTCCCATGCATTTTGCAGGTGGGACAATACTTGTCCATATAGGTTTCCTTCTTTGGTTCTTTCACCTTTGATTTACATTCATGTGTTTTATGTCCTTTCTTGCTGCAATTATAACAATGTCCAATGAATGTATATGTGGATTTAGGAACACCTTTTTCTTTTCTCCTGCAGACATTTGAGGTGTGGCCTTGTTTTGCACAATGATTGCATTTCAGCTTTTTTGGTCTAGGATTGGTGTAGGGATCATTTGGATCAACTTCATTCGATGACTCTCCATGCTCTGTGTACCCTAGTCCAGTGTTGGTGTTGGGTCTTCTTTGTGCATTCAATAATTCATCCATCCTTTTTGTAATCTCTTCATCTCTCTTAATCATGTCATTATGTTGTTGTAGAATTCTAGCCTCATGCTTTAGTTTTTCATTCTCTTCTCTTAGTTCACCGATAATCTGTATTTTTTCAATGAGTTCCACATTCACTCTGTTTGCTTCTTGACTCATAAGAATAATCTGATTAGTTACCTCATGGTGATGCTCTGTAATTCTTTGTATCTCAGACTCCTTTTCTTGTAGCTTGTCTGTGATCTTTCTTCTATCATTAATAGCTAGAGTTCTTTCTTGTTCATCTTTCCTTACATTGTTCATGACATCAATCAATCTTATCATCTGTGTCTCTTGACCGATTTACAGAGATTTGACTTGTCCAGCCATATGTAGATTGATTTCAGTTAGGCTTGTGATGCTTTCTTTTGATGTATCTGATGCCTTGCTTGAATTTGATCCTGAAGAATCAAAGAAATCTGGAATCTCTTCCTCAAGATAATCTATCTCATTATAGAAAGAATCCATATTCTTTCTTTCATCCAGTAGTTATCTCATACTGATTCTAGCTTCTTTATATTGTTCATAGAACATCTAAATTTCAAGCTTTTTTATTCTCAATATTTTTTTCAAGTTTGTACTTCTCCATTGTATGATATTTTCTCTTAAGCCTTTAAGCTTTCCAAGAGGAGACTCATCTCTGATACCAATTTTTGGGATTAATGGGAAGTATTACTAAGAGGGGGGGGTGAATCAATACCTCTAAAAATTTTAAGACTTTTCACCTTTCATTATTAGTAATCAATCTTTACTGTATTACCGACCATATATGATGTTCTTTCATATGCATGTAGTATTAATTCATAAACTTAATTATATGCAACATTCATAGTAACATTCATGAAAGTAATAGATACATAACACAAGATATGATATCACAGAAAACTCATTTTAGGAAGTAAAAAACTGCGGTGGGGATGGCACCCACAAAACTTCACTATCTGCAGAATGGAAGGGAGTCGGTAAAGGCTTACAATTGATCACTTCTGATGATCTACCCTATTAGGAGTATTAATGTGGAGACCAATTAGGATCTACTATGTTAAGAGATTTTAGAAACACTAATGAAGTGTGCACTCAGTTAAGAGATTTACAATAGGACTGTTAAGTCCACCTTCCCTGAAAGGATTTCTTAAGTGTACCCCACTTTTTAGAATGTGTACAATATGTTTGACCTAACTGTATGCAATCTATAATTTCTGATTACATATCCATTAAAAGCTCACAGTATATGAATATCACCTATAGTGATTGATTAATACCTTTTCCAGCTCGTCGGTAGCCTGTGTTATGTTCTTAACAACTAATTTGATGTGTCTGTGTTGTTGCATGAATTCTCTTGTCTGATCCTTAGATACTCTTAGTGGCTACAATCATCATCAAAAAACATGTTCATAATTGATTGAGCATCTATTTATACAAGTATTTGACCTATTTTAGAATCATGCATTACAATGTTAACTCTAGATCTAAGCTATACAACTTGACCTTGATCCTTTAGTTTGCATGTTTTAAAATAGTTAAATTGATAAAAATAAATAATTACATTGCTTTCTCCACACGTAATGGATTTAAAACAAATAAAGAAGCTAAATATAAAAATTCAGTGATTTATCTGACATGGAAAGTCAGATCCACTTTTTGTGGGATATAACTGACTATCGGTTCTTGATCGTCAGTGTGAACTAAAAGTCTGTCAGTTCCTTCATTGAATTGATTGTCGAGTTCCCTTCATCTTTCGGGTTCCATTATTGATTTTTTTGTCGGGTTACACTTTTGGTTACTCGTCAGGCTCCCTTGTCCTTTTTCTCATCGGGTAACACTGAATAGTGTTTGTTAGGATGCCTTGTACTTGGCAGTATTGGTAACCTTGGCATTAGGTAGTGTTGTGCCCTGTCTGTTGGTGCAGCATAAACCGATGGTGTTCATCATGTTTTTCCTTGTATATACTAATGGAAAAATATAATGTCTTCAGGAGGAAGGGCCACCATGAACAATAGGAGTATCATGAGGGGTAGACAAAACCAGAGCCGGAGACTAGCCAGAGGCTCGACAAGGTGGAGAAGTTGAGCAGTGCCGCCACCCATCATCGCCACCCCTAGGAGAGAGGTGGTGGGGAACCCGCGACTGTGGAGTGCGGGAGTGGCAAGCCGAAGAGTTGCAGCCATGGTGGAAACCCCTAGGTGGAATACAATCTGTAGAAACAAAATCAGGAGGTACCCGGGTAACCCTGCAAGGAGCATTGCCCCAATTATTGAGTAGCTCCTGAAGGTGTGCCACCTCCAGAGCCACTTTATTGGCTTGCACTTGAATCTGCATCATCACATTGTTACATATAAAAGCTTTAGTATGTAAAGAAACATTTATATCAAGAAAGTTGTGAGTGAAAAGAACAACATTCATATCTTTCCACAAAGTGAAAAAAATCTCCATCCTGAAAGTATGCAAAATCTAGGTAAACTTGGAAGGAAGTCTTGGAGAGTCTCCTAGGACAATCATATGCCAAGCAAAGGGCTCAGGCTAGAATGGTTTAAAAAATCATGAATCCACTACCAATACCGTTGAGCTGTCCTATAGAACCAAAAAATGTGCAAAAACAACTCAGGGTTCCCACAAACGGGACACTGAGGGTTAGGAAAACCCAGGTGTTTGAGCCGAGGGCCCAAAGGAAGACTTTGGAAGAGAAAACACCAAGAAAAGAGAGCCATCTTGGGTTTAGTAATAGCAAACCAAATGATCTAGAAATGAGAGCTCTAGTGGTGAGTAGAAGAGTGCAAATGCCATCTCTAGTTGAGAATGTCCACCATGGGCAGATGCAGAGACAACCATCTATAACCCATCTTTGGCTTGTAGTTGTTGAAGGGAGTGGTAAGGTACCATTTCCAGCCTTTCTACCAGGGTTGAACAGACTGAATACCCATCTTATGAAGTAAATGATTTGGAATGGCAGAAACCAGTAGATCAAAAGTTTGATGATCTAGATGAGCCAAACGGAACTAGGCCTGAATATCTTCCCAAGAGCGGAGGCTCATAATGGCCCTGGAAAAGAGGTCCTTAGGTGTTCTGATGCCATGTTTGAAAAAATGCATAACACTGGCACCTTGAGTCTTAGCCAGAGGAATACCCTGAATGGAGAACAATGAAGACCACCAAAGGTTCTGTTGATTCAAAGAAAGCCCACTACAAAAGTCATCCCCATCCCAATGAAGCCAAGGTTTGATAGCTTCCCAGACCTTCCATATTCTCTTAATCACAAAGGTGCCTTGAATATGCATAGGTTCTCGTATAATGAGAAGATTTTGAAGACCAATTCCTTTCCAGGCTAGCCTGTGAATAGGATAGCTTGAAGAAACACAATTCCTGACAAGAATTTTCCAGGCTTCATCACTCGTGAGAGCATAGATAATCCATTTAGCACACAGAAAGAGCTCTTTTTTCTGAGTGGAGAGTAGGCCAAGGCCACCAGACTCTCTGAGAAGACAGAAAAAATTCCAAGCAACTCTGTGGAACCCATGACCGTCGGCTCTCGAAGCCCAGAGGAAATCTCTAAGAAGGCGCACCAACTTAAGGTAATTTTAACATTGAATTATATTCTAGAATTATCAAGCACTCACATATAAGAAACATTTAATAGAGAAACACTTTTACTTTCATCTTAACATTATTTGTTTTGTTAGCATGAATTAGAAATTTAAATTTAAACTTAGTATTAAGTTTTTTTTTTTTTTTTATAATATTATTATTTTCTCAATACAAAATTTGATGATTTATTTTTATTAAGCCAAGAGGTTTCCTATAGTAACAACAAAAGGATGAGCATTTACCATCCTTTTGGTTTCAAATTTTTCCTTTATTCTCCTTAAATTGATCTTCAAATTTCATATCATAGCCATCTGAAATATTTATAGTATTTTAAACACATCATCTACTTCAAATCTCAATCAATAATATAATAATTCTAGATTCAATTTTTTTAATAATTTATAATTTAATAAAATCTGAAAATGTTGATATCTCTCGACTTCTCTATATATATTAGAGCATCCCTTATCCTAGCAAGGGATGCTCTAATGAGGGTGCAAAATATTAAGATACGTGGTACCAAGACTAGGGTGTAACAATGAGAGATATGATCCACCACTAAATCAAATATGAGATTGAATATTATTTTTGCCATTTTAATTTTTTCCTAATATGGAAAATTCATTAACCATTAAAATCACAATCATTAGAATCACCTAGAGCCTATATGGTGGTGTTACATTCAAATATTATCCTGCCACTAAATTCATGCAATCTTTTACAGTATGCAATTACTATTTGTAAATGTTTACAATGATCCTCCTTCAAACAAATCAATTTCTGATCAAAGAAAAAGGTTTCTCGTGAAACGTGAAGGTCTAAGTGAGTTTCTTGTAAGATTGTAAAATTTGAAACACACTAGATTTGGATGAAATTTAGAGTACACTATATTGGACCAAGTAAAATCTACCAACTATCTTCTTCAAATTCTTCAACAACCTACATCAAATACATGTATGTGTAGTTAAATTCTAGCACTAATAAAATGGTGTTTGACAAAAGACTGAGGTATTTTTTTCCTTGGAAGAAATGCAAAATCATTTAGATATGTATATCAATTTTTGAGTGGGTTTTGAATGTTCTAGCATTTCTCACACAAGTTTCATATATTTTTGCAATAATAATTATGTAAATATAAATGATTTTATGTGAACTATTGACTTTGAACAAAATTTTAAACCTTTATTAGTGTGAAAATGTCAATTGTATTTTAATTTATTCAAACCATTTACTTTAAATGCTTTGACGGTGATAGTTCAAGCAAGCAAACATGCACATGATTTGCATCAATGGTTCACAAAATTTAAACAAAAGACTGATTGTTTAATATTCACAAAATAGAATGGTGTCACTACTATAAAGTAAGGTTTTTTAAGACATTTTTTTGACACAAAAATCTATTATTGTCTTAATTTTAAATTTTCTTTTCTTTTTTATTTATTTTATTAGTTCCTGTTGTAGGTAGGTAAACTATTGCATTCGTTTAGGAGCTAAAATGTAATTAATCTGACCAATAAGATTTTAGAATTTTTTTAGCTATAAAGTGTATTATATAGTTTGGAATTTTTTCCATATTTTTAAAAGTTAAAAAATTCTATTTATCTTAACTCTTATTGGTTCTTATGAAAAAAGGCAATGAGGAAAATCAATTTTTGACAAGGAAATTAGAGAAAAAATTATTGCCCAATACTTTGAGACAGATATAATTCAATGAAAATTTATTTGCATTAAATGTTCATCCTTTTCTCTTAATTCACTAGGAGGACATTTAGCATAACAGGTGGGAATTCCAGATTTTTCTCTTGTATGCCTAATGAAACCCTAAAACTATTTGCATTTAAACGCATGTATATTCTGTAGATGGTTGGCAAAGCTCCTCACAGTAGAAATTTCAGACAGTGCTTCTTAGCATCACTTGTCTCATGGAATTGGAATTTGTATTTTGTGCTTTTTGTTCAATTAGGCTTAGGATATCTTTCCTTGTGAGTAGGTTGCATTGTGTGCCTGGTCTCTAATAGTAGATTTTATATACATGGATAACAACTCATGAATTTAAGTAGTAGCTACAAGGCCCTAATTTTTCTATTTTTTTTTTGTTTATTGTCAACAGAATGGAGCTACAGATGTGGAGAGATTCCCTACATTTAGAAATATATTTAATATTTACACAGACATTTTGTCCTCTATAATTTTCACTCGACACAAATTTCACTCAAAATTTGCACAGATTGCAGGTTCCAATCTCGACACAATCTCGACAGCTTTGTTTCTTTTTCATTCATTTCTCAGCCTTAAAGTTTTAGAATTCATTCATCTCTAAGGTATATTAGTTAGTTTGTTATTTTTATATATTTTTTAAATTAGGAAAAAGCTATTTATTTAAACTACTATTGGCTCCTAAAGACAAATGCAAGGTTGAAACCAAAAATAGAAAGAAATTAAAAACATTAAAACTACAACAAAGTACTTTTGGCATTAAATATGCATTAATAGACAACTTGTGTCTTTTATGTAGATCATTCTCTGGTTTTTTTTTGGCTTCTCCATCTCGAAATTCATGTTTGTGAGAATGATGAGTGTTTGTGGCTGTTGATTGAGCTTTTCTCCCGCCGATATATTTTTGGTAAGATCTTTTTTAATCCTGCAGAGATCTTTTTGGTAAGATCTTTTTTAAGTGCAAAATGTAAGTATTTTATTCCCTGTTTCTTTTTTCAGTTTTTTTCCTATTTACCCATAATTATGTTGAGAGCATTTTGACAGTCTTGCAGCTAAATGTTATTCTTTTTATGTGCTTTTAACCACCATTTTTTTAGTATGCAGGAGATGCAACAACCCCAAAAGCTCTTTTCACAGTTGCTCCTCTTCCTTCTGACTCGGGCTCTACTTATTTTACCTTGATCTTCTGGCTATTTGTGTCTGTCAAGTTGATACTATGGGGGTTAGGACTTCTTGTTTGAAATGATTAAATATTTTAGGGTTTGAAGTTCATATTATAGGGTTTGAAGCTTTAATTTGAGACTATGGGTTTTATGGTTTCTGGATTTTCCTCAGAAAATCTTGGGACTAAAGGCCCATAATGGAGAAAATGCACTGAGAAATGAGCTGATAGGATTTTTGTGTGGGCTTTTAAGTCAAAACAATTTCTCCCCTAGCCAGAGAATTGTCATTTTTCAAGAGCTCAGTAAGTTTTTTGAGACCGTGTGGAGACGCCAACACCCGTAGATAATAATTTTTCCTATCGAACATCTGCCAAACAATGCCATGCCCAATACCCCTCTCAAGATGCACCTACAAAATAGTGCTTTGTCCACTTGCCATACACATTTACATTGTGCATGTATATTTTGTACCTGATAAGAGAGACACAACACATTAATAAGTCATTGCATTAGCTCAAAAAGGTTAGATAAGCATACAAAACCAACTAATATCGACCTATTTCCTTCTAACTAAGAAGAGTGTGATTAGTAACATAATAGCCCTCAGATTATGCTACAATCAGTGACATATACAACCTAGCATGAAGGATTTTAGTTTAAAAACAAGCTAAATGATGAGAAAGCATGCATTCTAGCTCTAAGAATGGAAATAAGAACAATGTAAAAGTATGAAGTATGAAGTGAAATATGAGTCTAAGTTTAATCTAACAACATAACAATGCATTTACAATATTGGATGAAGGCTCCTTTGCTCTCAAAAATGACTTCTATTTATAGAAGAATGAGAGAGAGAGAGAGAGAGAGAGAGAGAGAGAGAGAGAGAGAGAGAGAGGAGACAAGGTGGATTAATGAGTTGAGGGACTCATTAATGGTGGTGTAAGAACCATTAATGCCTTGGGCATTAATAAGGTATCAAGGAGACATAGGCTTAAAGAATCTTCATTAATAATGCATTAATGAAAGCCTTAAAGAAGCAAGGGAAGGGTGTAAGAGGGTGGCTTGAGAAGGTGAACTTTGAGAAAGGAATCTTGAGATTCCATGACTTTCTCAAGTGGGTGGAGTTGTTAAGCATTCCTTAATAGAATGTGACAACATTAGGAAGGGGGTTAGGACTAGAATTAGGATTAGGATTAGATTAGCATGGGTGAATGGGTTGAGAAGGGTTAGAACCCAGGGTAGAAGTGGTTGAGATAGGTTAGGTTGGGGTT
>MU225439.1:1636331-1656860 GCA_018584345.1 Thuja plicata
GCCATTTTAATTAAATTAAATAGGCTAGGGGAATGGGTTATTTTGCAAGTGGGTAATTGATTTAGGGATTTATTTAATTCCTTTATAATTAAATACTATAGTCATGTTTGAATTTGATTCATTTTAACTGGTTTGAATTGATTTGAAATGTATGGCTATAATAGTTAATATAATTCAGTGATAAAAATCACCTAGGACATTAAATTGATTTGAAGAATTATGTCAAGCAGTAATAGGGTTGTTTGGACATAATTGAGGGTATGATCACACTTAGGGAAAATATGGTCTATAGTTGGAACAAACCAAATTCAGGTGGTTACATTTGCCCCTCTTTGAATTGATGTGCGAGCAGTATATTGATTCAAAGAAAGTTTTCAATTTTGACTTCAGAAAGATTGAGAATTTCATTCTTGGTTGTCGAATGAAATGTTGATGAGATCAGTCTCGCACTTTGATTAAACTAAACTGATAGAATTGATTTTGAACTTGGTTGTCGTCCAAAGATCAATAAAAGATTTTAAAGATACCAATTCTGAACTTGGTTGTCGTAAAAAAAATTGATAATACTGATTTTGAACTTGGTTGTCATCCAAAAAGCCAGTATGAAGCTGCCAGGAGATTTTTAATAAAAATCTTGTAAAATGAGGAAATATAAGATATCCAGCTCATGAGAACCAAAGCTTTCTATCCAACAGTTCTGACTTTAGTCAAGGAAACTGTTATGCCCCTACTTTGTTTGATAACGAAGTCATTTTGATGTTGTTTCGAGCAAAAATTTAATTGTCGAGTAAAAATTTAATTGATGATAGTGTGATCATGCCCCCTCAAGAATGAAATCAAAGGAAAAGAACAAAATCCCTCAGTTGAAAGAACGTATCACTTGTAGGAAGCGGTTAGGACAAGAAAGCATGGAGTAGAAGAAGTGGGAAAAGAAGGTGTGTTTAAAAACACACAATTACCAAGTTAATTACAGAAAAATGTGAGTGATAAAACTGATAAAATGATGTTAGACCAAGATGTATGATAAAATGTGCAGTATTGACCAATGTTCAGAACAAATGAAGCAAATTTGTAATTTTTAAAAACTGTCACAAAAATAGTACTGTGCTACTGAAAACATTGTAGGGACCTTCAATTTGGTTCTTGATTGATCAGAAAGAGAATAGGAATGAAGTTGTAGTTGTCTGGGAGGAGTTTCGGAACTCTTAAATGTCTCAAAAGACCCATATAAGCCTCCAAAATTACCATTTCACTATTCATTTTCATTTTTAGCCATAGTAATTCAGAGAGCTCTACAGAGAAGATGGTAGTCCCTGTGAGGAAGCACCATTTTGAGATGAGCCATCGACATCAGCGTCGAGCCGACTACCCACCATCAGTAAGTGCTCGATAAACTACCCTGTGGATTTTGCAATTTTCAAATTCATGCATTTTTGTGGCTTTTACAACCTTTTCAATTTAGAATCGCATCTGAGATTTCAGATCGCAACCCGTGAATCCCGTGTCGCATCCAGTTTTTCTCGGATTGCATCTAGTTTTTTTGGATTCCTACGTCGCATCTGGTATTTCCTAGATTGCATCTAGTTGCATTGCATTTGTCATCTTTTTAGGGGAAATCCATCAGTGGGTCACACCCGGGGTGCTTAGGGTCACACCCGGGGTGCTTAGGGTCACACCCCACGTTTAGGATTGCATCCCATATTTTGGGGATTGCATCCTAGAAACACAGTCGCATCCTGTATTTCCAGGATCGCATCTGGTAGAAAACTTAGAATTTTAATGCATTTGATCTGTTTGTGTCCTGTGAACTTGGAATTACTTAGCTGATTAGGAATCTGCCCCTTTAATGTAAATATGATACTGATGTATAGTCATTTTTGTCCAGAATAGGCCCAGCTTGAGGTACTCACATTTTGTGGCACTTACCCTGCACGCATTCTTGCATTGTCTAGATGATTGTCAGATGATGAACAGACTACTGTGATCCGATGCGGATTGTGGTCGTTGATAGGTTTACCCGAGATCGGGGTAAATCATGGGTTTTTGACTACTCTGGCTAAGAGATGGCACTCAGATCACAACACCTTCCATTTACCGATTAGAGAGATCACCGTGACTCCGGAGGATGTCTGGAGGATACTGTGCATGTCGATGATCGGACAGGAGGTTTTCTTTGAGTCGAGAGATGGTGTGGCTATTGGTGTTGTACGTAGATTCTTCTAGGATGATACCATTGATCGGAGATATTTGTCATGGGACTACATGGTCGATCATTACGATCAATTATCTATTTATTTAACAGGTCTGGTAGGCGGCATCCTCATGCCAGATAGGGGATAGCATGGATTTATGGTCGATTGGGTGAGTATGATCAAGCAGATGGTCATCCACTATTGGCAATTTTCTTGGGGGAGTTGTATCTTAGCTCATATGTACAAAGAGCTCCATGAGATAGTTTACTATTATACCCGTAGTATGACTGTGGGTATCCTTATTCTTCAGATCTAGGCCTGGGAGCACATCCTTGTTACATGGCTGAATGTAGATAGATAGAGAGAACCTGAGTAGCCCTACGTATACATGTATGCAGGCCTTCTGCAGCAGCCCCATCTGGGCAAGATTGAGTACTAGCATCGTTTATTTGATGATATGACAGAGGTTGTTTGGTGACCATACTTAGATTGCAAGGTGTGGACCTCAGATGCCCGGCAGGTACCTTACTTGTGCCATAGCTGATATCTTATTGGTAGGACTAGGTATGTTATAGAGTGGTTCATCATTACTAGAGTGCTGAGGTAGTATGGTCGACAACAGGGCAGGACAGAGGATATTGTATTATACACCCGTACTAGAGATGAGACACCTTTATGGGGGGCATAGTTGACATATGAGACTGCACATTAGGAGATCCAGGATATGGTAGCAGTAGACTAGGATCTTCGGCCTGATGTAGTTGATACAGGTGTGTCTGATGGTTATGTCATTAAGAGACTTTAGTACCCCTTCCCTCAGTTCACTATTCTGGAGGAGATCATTCTTCGCATAGAGGAGCCACTAGACTATGATCCTGATGATCGACCAGTCAGGGGTAGGGGAGGTGCACAGAGAGACAGGGCTCCTGGCAGGCAAGGAGGACAAGATGGTGGTAGAGATGGTAGGCGTCCTCCTCCCGATGATGGTCATGATGGAGATGATAGGGGTGGTGGCGGAAAGGCAGTCGATACAGGCATAGCCAACGACAGTGGAGAGGGTTGGCGTACCCAATTTAGATTTGTAGCTCCTCAGAGGGATACCGATCTAATCCTTACTAGGGACCAGCAGAGATAGAGATAGCAGGGGTCATAGGATAGACCTTAGGATAGAGGATAGAACCGGTCTCAGGATCAGGATATAGGTAGAGATGGAGATCCATTATCCAGATGTGAGCAGGAGAGAGAGCAGCTCCGAGCCAGGATCACAGCTTTGGAGGCCAGAGTCACTACTGTTGATGCTTTATTGGCAGACAGGGATCTACAGCTTGAGCGGTTGAGAGCAGAGAGAGATGCACAGGCCTAGACAGCAGTCCATCAGGGACAGAGGGCTACATACTATTATGCCCTGTATCATGTGATAGTTCTAGAGGGTCAGAGAGCACCTTCATTCTCATGAGTGACTCAGCAATCAGAGGGGGCCATGCCTCCTCCAGCAGCTCCTTTTGTACTACCTCCTCCTCCTCCTGAACAGGGAGAGGGGGCGGGACAGAGTTGATTTTATATCATTCTTATGACATGTATATCTTGAGATTACATTTGTATATCTGGATCCTGCTGAGATCCCCTCTTTTGTATATCTAGATCCTTCTTAGATCCATTTTTGTAGATGACATTCATACATGTATATCTGATTCATTTTGGCTCACTGATACACTGATACTCTTTATGCATACTGATACACTGATACTCTGTATATTTGATCTGTACCATGTTATGATGATATATATCGGATGTAGCTTCTTGATTCTGACATGTTTCATGAGTTCTTTCTGCTTTCATAGATGTGATAAATGTATCTTGCACATGTGATGATATCTTGGTCTCTTGATGAGTTAGTTTTTAGATGATAACATCATTTCATGATTGGATGTGATTTAGTACTAATATAAATATGTTTCAAATGATACTTATGTGAAAATGAAAAAACTGTTTCTTTTGATTTTTCAGTTATGCCAAATAGATGTATGGATGCACTTTAGGATGAAAAAGTAAAAATGCAATACATGGATGCTGGATTTTTGTATTTCCTATTTCTTCTTTTCAATGAATGCAAAATGTATGCTATGGATATGCAATGATATTTGATATTAGTAATATGGATGATGTAATTAACTTGATGTTTTAGAAGAAGATACAAATCATTTTTGAGCACAAAATTCCTTATGTTGTTATTTCTGTTATAAATGCACCAGCAATCTCTAAATGTAGCTATATACAGACTCTTAGGACTTGTCACTGATTAGCAAATATTTGCAACATTTTTATCATCATTGGGTGCTTTTCAAAATGGATACCACCTGATAGTACAACCATCACTAATACCCACTGATATTATGATAATATGAATACTATATTTTATTGAAATGTCAGAAATAGACTTAGGCATCAAGGCATAGAAGCCAGGATAACAAAATACTCACCTTCCTTTTGATATACTAGATTCTGATTAAGGCAAGATATTGGACCTGCAATGACCTTGAAAATGCATATCCTTGGGTACATTATGCTTTGTATACCTTAGTGAGAATCTGGATCATAAAATAGACAAGGAAATTGTTTTTAACCTCACCGTAGTTTACACATAACGAAGATTGAGATATATGCGGCTATCCACCCATAGTGGCAGCTCTTACCATAAACATCCATGTTAGGTCAAATTTATAGGATCATTTGGAACAATCACCATATGCAGAAAATCAAGAAAACATTATGCCCCCTATCCTTGCGACTCTTTGTCTTCGCGTAGACGTCACTGAGAAACTAAGAAGACATAATAAAATTATCAATTAAGAATCAATCAAATAAAATTTATAATTACTTAGATGCCCCTAGTTGAAAACATCATCAGGACATAAATGAATCATAATCAAACCAATAACCAACTGTGTGTTTAAGTAGTACTTGTTCATTCTTATGTCAAACACAGTAGAGATTCATCAATCAGAAAATTGTAATACAAGAAATATGGTGTTCCATGTCTATGCATTGGTAGGATAATCCATTCATGTTTGTGATCCAATATGGCCTTGTAGGAACTCTATTAACGTAAATGTCATGTCGGATGTTTTGAAAAGATACCCTTGTTTTGGAAAGTGACATTGTTTTGCATCTATCAAGAAACATTGTGTTTGTGAGGCAAACCATCCTAGAGCAACCTAGCAACCACAACTGGCTATGCCAACAAAGATGCCCCCAGTGCAGAATGACTTATTCATAAGATGTAAAGATAGACAAATCCCAAGCAAGGATAAGATAGTCATTTAGGAAGATGAAGTTAGCGTACGAGCACAGACAAAACTGTGAAGGCCTAATATCAGTAGTGCATTGATAGATGGAGCATAGAACACAAGTGATGCCTGATTGCCAGGTTTTCACCACTTGGAAAGATCTTTTTCTTCCTTTTTCTTTTTGCTACCAAGATGCCTATTTTACCAAGTGCTCATCAAGGCACTTTTCTCTTTTTCAATTTTTTTGCTATTTTTGCTTTTTTGAATGTTTTTGTAGTATCAAGGCGCCTGTTTACCAGGTTTTCACCAAGGATACCCTTTTTGTAGGATCTTTTCCACTATTTTTGGATTTCTTCAGGATCAATTTTCTAAATGTTTTTGGTATTTTGCAAGAACTTTTTGCTGTACAGGCTCTGCTAGCCGAACATTAAGTGTAGAACAACTTCAAATGTAGAGTGTTGATAGGATCTGGAAGAATGTCTCCCTTGGGTGTAGCTAATTGATAAGCTCCAATCCCAAAAGTAGCAGTGATAACATAAGGTCCCAGCCAATTAGGTTCAAACTTTCCTTTCTACTCCCTGTTAGGCTGGTTCTTAGGATTCTCCTTGAGGATGAGATCTCCTACTTCAAATTTGTGCGGTTTGACCTTTTTATTATAATCTTTGGACATACATTCTTGATATACCTTGAGGTGATCGAACACTTGTTGTATGCACTCATCTAGTAGGTCCAGAGAATTTACCCAATCAATGCGGCACTGCTCATCAGTAACCAGTCCTTGTAAAGATATCTGCAAAGATGGGATTTCAACCTCAATGGGTAGTACTGCTTCAGCACCATAGACTAGAGAAAATGGTGTGGCTCCAGTTGGTGTTCTTATGCTTGTTATGTAGGCCCATAGTGCCGAATTCAGTTGTAGATGCCAATATTTGCTAGAATTGCTTACAGTTCTGTGTAGAATCTTGAGTATATTCTTGTTTGATGCCTCAGCTTTTTCGTTACCTTGAGGGTAATAGATTGAGGAGCAATGTTGAGTGATATGGAACTATTCACAAAGGTCATCAATGTCTTGATTTTTAAATTGGCCCCCATTGTCTGTCACAATTGAAGAGGGTATCCCATATCTACAAATAATGTAGTTCAGAATGAACATAGCCACCTATTTGCCAGTGGCTTTGATTAGAGGCATGGCTTTGACCCACTTCGTGAAATACTCGGTGGTCGTAATGATAAACTTGTGTCCATTTGAGTTGGGATATATTTGTCCAACCAAGTCAAAGGCCCGTTGCTGAAATGGCCAATGTGTTATGAAGGGTATAAGCTCTCTGGAAGGAGCATGGATAAGATTTCCATGTGTTTTGCATTTAAGACATGATTTTGAAAATTGAATAGCATCTTTCTCCATGGTAGGCCAATAATAGCCTACCCTGAGTAGTTTCTTGGCTAATGAAAAGTCATTCGAGTGTGATCCACATACACCTTTGTGGACATCTTTTAATGCTAGATCAGACTCTTTGAGTTCTAAACACCAAAGAAGTGTACCATCGAGACCGTGTCGATACAGGTTGTTAGTTATGAGGACGTAACATGATATTGTCCTAATCAGGGATATTTTCTCATTTATAGATAGATTGGCGGGAATGGTTTGGTCGGAAAGGTAAGCAATGATACTAGCATACCGAGTTTGATCTAGGGTATTCAAGGTACATATTACCTGGTATTCAAGGTTATCAAAGGCAGGATAGGTTATTTCTTCCACCAAGAAGTCATAGTGGAATTGATGTTCCTCTAGTTGTAACATGGATGCCAAGGTATCCATAGCATCCACAGCTTTGTTCTCTGATCTTGGTATCTGTTGGAAGGTGACGAAGACAAAGTACTTCTTTAGATCATCAACTAGTTTCTTGTAGGGCATCAAATTTTCATCTTTCATTTGATACTCCCCATTGACTTGATTGATAATTAGTTGGGAGTCACCATATATGTGTAACTCTATGATCTTCCATTCCATAGCTAGCTTGAGGTCATTGATCAATGCTTCATATTCTGAAATATTGTTGGTGCATGGAAACATCAATTTGTAAGATTTGGGAATCTTGCATCCTTGTGGAGTTATGAAGAGGACCCCTGCTCTAGACCCTCGTTGAGTGAATGAACCATCAAAGTACATCTTCTAGGGATGTTCAGTGAGATGCATGATTGTTTCATCAGGGAATTCAATTAGTAAAGGTTCATCATCTTGGAGTGGTGAATCAGCCAATTGATCTACAAGAACCTATCCTTTGATAGCTCTCCGTTCTACATATTCAATGTCAAACTCACTGAGAATTAGGACCCATTTTGCCAAACATCCTGTTTATGCCATCCTGCTCAAAAGATACTTTAGAGGATCGATCTTAGCAATGAGCTTCACTGTATGAGAGAGCATGTAATGTCTCAATTTTTGTGATGTGAAGACGACTACTAAGCATGCTTTTTAAATAATGCTATAATTGAGCTCATAAGTGGCTAGTGTTCTACTAATGTAGTAGATAGCTCGCTCCTTCTTTGTTTCATCTTCTTGTGCCAGTAATACTCCTAGGGATGTAGTTGTAGCTGAAATGTATAGGAGTAAAGGTTTTCCATGAATATGTGCCATAAGAATAGGTGGAGCAACCAGGTACCCCTTTAATTCTCTAAATTTTGCTTCATAGTGTTCATCCCATTTGAAGGTAACCCCTTTATGTAGTAGTTTAGTAAAGGGTTGTGCCCTATCTGCAAGTTGGGACATGAATCTCCTGATGGACTGAAGTCTCCCTTGTCGCGTCCTCATTTGACTGATGTTACATGGAGGAGCCATCTCTAGAATAGACTTTACCTTTGCAGGATCTACCTCGATTCCCTTCATGGATACTATGAATCCTAGGAGTTTCCCTGATTGGACCCCAAAGGCACATTTCTTCGGGTTGAGCCTGAGTTGGAACTGTTCCATTTGATCCAATATCTTTCTTAGGTCAGCAATGTGAGTACCTCTCTCCTTGGATTTAGCCAATGTGTCATCGACATAGTCCTCCATGTTCTTGTGCATCATGTCATGGAATATTGTTGTCATGGCTCTTTGATATGTTGCACCAGCGTTCTTTAACCTAAAAGGCATGACATTCCAGCAAAAGGTGCCCCATGCGCACGTGAATGTAGTTTTCTCTTGATCCTCAGGGGCGATCTTGATTTGATTATAGCTTGAGAATCCATCCATTAATGAATACATCTGAAAGACTGTTGTAAGATCTATGATCATGTCAATGTTTGGTAGAGGGAAGTCATCTTTCAGACATGCTTTGTTTAGGTCTCTGAAGTTCGTATAGATCCTGATAGATTTATCAGATTTAGAAATGGGGACCACATTGAAGATCCACCCTGCATAGGCAATGACTCGAATAAATCCATCCTTCAACACCTTTTCTAGCTCTGCTTTTACCAATAATGCAACATGAGGATGCATCTTTCTAAGTTTTTGTTTGATGGGCTTGATCCCAGGAGCTATAGACAAGTGGTGCATGATGAGATTAGGATCTAGCCCTGGCATATCAGTATAAGACCATGCAAAGTTAATCTTCTTCTCTTTTAGGAACTCTGTAAACTGTACCTTCTCTTCTTCTGATAAAGATTGTGCAAGGTGAACTATTTGAGGATTTTCAACAGTGCCCAAATTTACTGGCTATGTTGGTTCAATCAATACCGAAGATCTTTCCTGAAAGTGTTCCGGGAGGATATCAAGAGTCTCATCCTTTGGGGCCTCAAAGAGGTTTTCACCATTGGATACATCTTTTTTCTTTACTATTTTGGGATCTGATACTACCACGGAGTGGTTTTCACCATCAGTCCACTTTTTCTTTTAATTTTTCAGTTTGTGACTAAGAAACTTGATATCCTCCTGTGACATGTTCTCACTCCTTGCATTGGTGGAAGAAGGGTAAGGTTGACAAGAATTGAGATAACAAGATAGGGAATGATCATTAGGAAAGTCAAGGATAGGAGTAGGATCTGTTTTAGTCCAATCAATTAGGTCTAGAAGTACCAATGTTAGGGAGTCAGATTCTATGAAGGACAGCATTGTGTTAGCATCAAAACCATTAACTGACATGACACGGTTTGTTAAGTCAATTTCTTTGATATTTAGGTCAATAAGAGTGAGATCATTGTAAAAAGGGTCATTTTTAGTCATATGTGGATCAAACTCTAGCGACTCGTCAGTATAAATCTCATCATCATCTCTCTTTAAATGGAGGTTTCTTGTTTGTGGTCTATGAAATTATTCCAGACTTATATATCCACTAGTGTCTCCATCAATGATCGGGGGAAGGAACTCTTCTTCTGCTTCAGGAGGATCAATATCATTGAGAGGAGTGTCAGATCATTTGTCAGGAGCTAAGGGGGCTACAAATATGTGAATTGTATCTATTCCAATATCTTCAGAGGTGATAGATAGCTGATCCCATTCATAGTCATGAGAATCAATTACATCATCATCAGATCTATTCAAGTATTCAGCAATGGTTACTTGATGTACTCGGTTAGCTTCTTGTAAATCAAAGTGGGGTAGATCAAGGACATGTGAAATTGTGACCAATTGCCCCCAATTAGGATGTAGATTATGTGGTCGGGGTATCTCTTGAGTGATTGTTGCTATGATGTCTCCTACCTCTTGAATGGGAGGTTGTGCTAGCAAAGGGGTGTGAAGATCTTGTGGTACCTCAAAGCTAGGTACATAGTTTTCTTCTTGATATGTAGGATTCTCTGTACCAACATGTAATAATCTTTCATAAGGCCATGGTTCTAGTACTATCTCATCGGTTTTATCGCTCCCTGTCTCAAAAGGTAGACTCTTTTTGGAAGCAAGTTTATTAATTTTAGAATTAAACCCCAGTCCTATTTTATCTCTGGTGTTGCGAAACTCCATAGGTATAGGTTCAATGATCCCTCATCCAGTGTTGTTTAGAGGCCCCTTTCCTTTGTATCCCATTTGTGTGAGGAAATCATATCCTTTCCCATACTATTCTGGGGATATCTTCGCATGTTTGACCTCAGTCTCCATCGGTTCACCTTTCTAAAGCCAATCCAAGACTACCTATTCTTCTATGTTATCTGAAGAAGATGTGGATGCCTTTATCATGCTAGTTTCCTTGTGTACTTCTGGCTCTTTGAATGCTAGAGGTGTGAATATCGATGAAGGTTTTCCATAGGATCTTGGTGACATTGGAAGTTCTATCAATGAAGGAGTGAGGTCCAGCTTGTACTCTCCAATACGTGTTGCTTCAAGTTTCAAGGTTTTGCTAAAACTCTTCATAACCATGTCCTTGGTAGTTTTAGGAGCAACTACATCCATAGCCTCTTTGTTGTGTGGGATCATGCTACCTGCTTTGATATTGTTGCAAGTGTAGTTAGCATCTATAGGAATCGTCACTTCCACCACATTATGTGGGAATTTTATGCATTGGTGGTAAGTGGATGGTACAACATGCATTTCATGAATCCATGGTCTGCCTAGTAGGATATTGTAGGCCAATGGTAAATCCAGAACTTGATATATGAATTTCCTCTCAATTGGTCTGACTCTGATAGGTAGAGCAATAAGACCTCTGGAGGATCTTTCTTCCTCATTATAAGCTTTGATGGTTATCTTGTTTCTAGTGTCAATTATTTGTTCTGAGAGACCTAGTCTCCTGATTAGATCCAGTGTACAGATATTCAATCCTGCACCTCCATCTATCAACATGCATCTAACACAGGATTTATGAATAAGGACTTTGATATGGATGGGTCAATGACTTGTCATCCTCTTCAAAAAAGGAGAGGTAGTGTGGTGCTGAGATGTGATTGACCATCGCTTGGAACTTGTCTATGTCAATATCTTTTGGAACATTAGCAGCGTGTAAAGCCTGTTCTAGGATTTCCCTATGTACCATGGATATCTTGAGAAACTCAAAGATGGAACTTTTGGCAGAGGTTCGTTGTAATTGGTCTACAAAGTCATATTTTGAGCTCCAGGGTTAGTGACCATGTGTTTTGTTGTTGGTTTAGGAATAGTGACAATAGGAACCTTGGATGTTGACGTTGATGTTGGTTTTTGAGGTCCTTTGATTGTAACCTGTGCTTGGCTTCGTGTTACAGCATTTGAGTGCGATGAGACACCTTTTATTGTGATCACATCGATGGATTTAGTTTTAATATCAAGCATATTGATCACATTGTCATTTTTGGAATAGGTGTAGTTTACCTTATTACCCTTCCCTTTAGATGTCTCCCCTTGATTGCAATTAGGAAAGGGTTTGTTGAATGTTGTATGATCCTCATTGGTAGTATGTCCGTCTACTTTGATCTTACCTCCTTCGATGAGGTCTTGGATGACATTCTTAAGTTTGAGACAATTATTAGTCTTGTGTCCCTTGTTTTTGTGGAAGACACAATAAGAATTATCATCCCACCACCTGGGTTTGACCATTGGTTCCCATGGTTTAGAATCAGGAATCGTAAGAAATTTGTTATCCAACAATGTTTTCAGAACAATCTCAAGAGGCTCCCCCAAAGGAGTGAATGTTCTTTGGGGTTTTGAAGTCCATGTTCGTTCTTTGTTGTTTTCATTGTTCAATTTGGAGATGGGAGGGGTTACCTTAGCATCTTTGCTTGTTTGCATGCTATTAGTTAGATTGAATGCCTCAGGTTTAGGATTAATGTTAGAGGCATCAACCACTCCGTCATTAACAACATTCTTGTTTTGCTTCCACCATTTAGGCTTGGAGTTGGAGTTGTTTCTTTTGTTTCCATTTTGAAGGGTGATCTCCCATCTTTTAACCATGACTTCCTCAATACAGAGGGCATTTTTAATCATCCTATCGAAGCTAGGAGAGTCTTGCATTTGTAGAGCATAGTTCAATTCAGGCACTAGATTGTTAATGAAGATTTCCATCTTCTCTATTTTGAGAATGACCCTTGAATATCGTGCAAAAATCTTTCTCCATCTTCGGAGGAAGTGTGTGAATTATTCTCCAGTTCATTGTTTGGTGTTACATAGGTCCATCATAGTTACATCGTGTTGGAAGTTGTAGGAGTAATGTTGAATGAACTGTTGGATCAACTCCTCAAATTTCTTGACCTTAGGGTTTAGTTTTGAGAACCATTCCATGGCATTACCTCCTAGACTTCCTAGAAATAGTCACATGATGTATGTAGGTTCGTGCATGTACTTGATGCTTAGAGCGCAGAATTCCCTTACATGGTCGTGTGGATCAATTTCTCCCGTGTACTTGTCATACTTTGGCCTTGCTACGTTGGGAGGAAATAGGACCATAGTAATACTCTTGTCAAAAGGAAATGGACAAATGGTGCCCAAAGAGTATTTTGTTTTGGGTTTCTCTTTCTCTTGTTTGAGATTTGTGAGCTCCATTTGCATTAGATTGAGCTATTTGGTGAGAATAGATATCGGGTTCGGTACTTCCTTTTCCTTGAGCTTTTCTACATCATAATCCTTGGGTAATTTGACACCTGTGGATGCTAGATTGAGGAAGTATTTTTCTTTATCATCACTAATTATCCATTCCAATAGCTTGTAGATCCGTTTACTTTGTTTGAGTTTTTTGTATTCGTCTTCAGGGATCTCCTCTTCACTATCTGATCCAAATGAATTATGTTCAAACTTGGGTCTTTCTTCCTCTTCCGTGCCTTCAGATTTTTTGTGTTCGCCATCATTATAATCCTCAAAATCCTTACTCCATTTGTTAGTGTTGCTATCCATTTGAGGGGAATCTAGTTCAAGAAGGGAACTGTGAGAAGTTTCTCCTTGGAAGCGAGGTGTTTTAGGAGGTACTTTTGATCCTTTACTTGTGTACTGGTTGCGTCTTTTGTTAACCATGAAGTTTGTTTCTCAACTTTGTTAACATTTCCCAATAGTGCAAGTAAGGTTTTCAGATTGTTCAAGTGGGTGTGTCTAGGTAAAAGTAACTGTTTGTTGTTGGTGGATGTAAATTATTCCAGCGTCAAAGGGTTAGAATGCCCTGATAGTGAGCTGGGAACCAAGTTGTTGATAGAAAATGGGTAGACCACATGTATTGAACTGATCATGAAAGACTGACAAGGCATGCAAGGTGGACGTTTTGAAAGTGTTTTGAAAATACAACAGGGAGACTAGAAGAGACAACAGGAATCAGCTAAAGAGCTAAAAGGGTATCCTAATCAACTGAGACTTTCTAAGAGAAATGCCTACAAGTACCCACTGCCCTGAATACGAGCTCCCAGATGCAAGCCTCTAATGGTACCAGATGTGATCCTAGAATCTGGATGCGACTGTGTGCTTACTAAATACGATCTAGAATACCAAATGCGATCCTAGACAGTGCATGCGACTTAGGAAATATAGGATGCGATCTTATGATGTCTTTGTCAGTTTTGGTCAGTTCTAAAAGTTCATTTTCGAAACGCATGAAGTTGCTTGTTTCCAGATTGTGTTAAGAGGTGACGTAAGATGTGAAGAACACATGTACTCTAGGGTTTGAAATTTGTTGATTTTTTTGAGGAGCTTATCTTTTTAATGATCTTTTGAACACATCAAACAGTTTTGCATTGTTAGGAGGGTGAAACAAACACTCATCTTTTCCTATTCTCTAGGTGGAGGATGAAAATATTTTCTCGTTGACTCATGTACACAACTCAAATGCTAATCAGAATATAGCCATCACCAAGCATGTAATGGCTCCAGTCATGATGTTGTATTAGCTGAATCCAAACACAAGTGAGGGCACAATATGACAAGTGTCTTGGGGCAATTACTTTTTGCCTTGCACAAAGATTATCACCCTTTCGGGGATGAATCGGGAATTATTTTAGTTGAAGTTGCTGTAGATTATTGGGCAATCCGTTTGAAACTGTCCCCCATAGAATTGCACAAGGCAAAATTCAGGCATATAGCCTTATGAGTACCTGAATATATGTAGTCTCGCAAGCAAGATTCAAGCGGCTCCACTCTACATATACCCAGATATGTTCAAGGAATTATGTCAAAATTCCAAGAACAAAACCAGTTACGTCTTCTGAGGCTTTGGCCTATGAGGAAGCAACTATTTATAGTGATTTGGAAGGGATGGCGTAAAACTTGTCCTCACTTGGGTCATTCTCGGGAGATTTTTTCCTCAAGCGGCAGGCCCTCTACTGTTTAAGTATATGTAACAAGGATTGGTGAGCTTTCGATGTCTGGATTTCTGATTCTTTTGAAGAAGAAGAGTATACTCTCCTAATCTATACCATTTTCTCCCAAAACACTTAAACCAAAGTTCATTCCCTCAAGCTATGTTGAGCTTGATTTAGTTGTTCCTATTAAAGAAAAACAAGATTTTGCTTGAAAAGGAAAGTTTGCCTTGTTCAATTAACCACAAAATTTAGTAAGTTGCTTGTTCAATTACTAATCCAAAAAGAATTAAACGATTGAACTTGTTCTTTAATCCCACATATTTAGTGCTTTGTTTTGTTCATTTATTGTTTCCAAAAAGAATTAGGTGATGTGTTTGCTTTTTCATTTACTCCAAATTCCGTTCAATCCATAAACTGATGTATGATTTTCTGATTTTCCTTAACAGGAAAAGAGCATGATCCTCTAGTCAATTTAGTGATAGATTGGAATATGTACTTTAAGTTTGAAAGCAAGTAAATAGAGGTCAAGATGGGGGTTGGCAACCTAAAAAACTGAGTTAGTATCTGTTTAGTTCAATTCCCATGAAAACCTCCAAAAA
This sequence comes from Thuja plicata, assembly GCA_018584345.1. Lineage (NCBI taxonomy): Eukaryota > Viridiplantae > Streptophyta > Pinopsida > Cupressales > Cupressaceae > Thuja > Thuja plicata. The sequence goes on from MU225439.1 coordinate 1,651,569, forward strand.
CAACTTGCAAACACTTGTTAAGCTGCAAAACACCACAAACACCACTTGTTGAAATGTTAGAGTTAAGCAAACAAAATGCACAAACCTTCTAACCAGATGCGAGCTTAAAATTCTATTGAATGTGATGCAGCATACTATATGCGAGCTGCCTTACCAGATGTGATCCCATGCTTACTAGATGCAAACCAAAACTAAAAATGATCCAGGAAATCCCAGATGCGAGCCTAGTTTTTTGCGGTGCGAGGGCATATCCCGGATGCGATCCTGAAAGGTTAAAAATGATCCAGTGACAAAATTCTGAGCATGCAAATTAGCAAAAAAAGTGTTAGAAAATGAGGCCAAGTTGGAAATCGTGCCCCACGGTGGGCGCTACAAATGTGTGTGTATATTTTGTACCTGATAAGAGAGACACAACACATCAATAAGTCATTGCATTAGCTCAAAAAGGTTAGATAAGCATACAAAACCAACTAATATCAACCTATTGCCTTCTAACTAAGAAGAGTGTGATTAGTAACATAATAGCCCTCAGATTATGCTACAATCAGTGACATATACAACCTAGCATGAAGGATTTTAGTTTTAAAACAAGCTAAATGATGAGAAAGCATGCATTCTAGCTCTAAGAATGGAAATAAGAACAATGTGAAAGTATGAAGTATGAAGTGAAATATGAGTCTAAGTTTAATCTAACAGCATAGAAATGCATTTACAATATTGGATGAAGGCTCCTTTGCTCTCAAAAATGACTTCTATTTATAGAAGAATGAGAGAGAGAGGGGGGGGGAGACAAGGTGGATTAATGAGTTGAGGGACTCATTAATGGTGGTGTAAGAACCATTAATGCCTTGGGCATTAATAAGGTATGGAGGAGACATAGGCTTAAGGCATCTTCATTAATAAGGCATTAATGAAATCCTTAAAGAAGAAAGGGAAGGGTGTAAGAGGGTGGCTTGAGAAGGTGGACTTTGAGAAAGGAATCTTGAGATTCCATGACTTTCTCAAGCAGGTGGAGTTGTTAAGCATTCCTTAATGGAATGTGACAACATTAGGAAGGGGGTTAGGACTAGAATTAGGATTAGGATTAGATTAGCATGGGTGAATGGGTTGAGAAGGGTTAGAACCCAGGGTAGAAGTGGTTGAGATAGGTTAGGTTGGGGTTTAAGGGAATATTAATTAAATGAATTAAACTTATTTAATTCATTCATAAAAATAGGAATTTAATTATTTAAACAATTTAATTGCTTTTTAATAATTAGGGGACTATAGCCATTTTAATTAAATTAAATAGGCTAGGGGAATGGGTTATTTTGCAAGTGGGTAATTGATTTAGGGATTTATTTAATTCCTTTATAATTAAATACTATAGCCATGTTTGAATTTGATTCATTTTAATTGGTTTGAATTGATTTGAATTGTATGGCTATAATAGTTAATATAATTCAGTGATAAAAATCACCTAGGACATTAAATTGATTCGAAGAATTATGCCAAGCAGTAACAGGGTTGTTTGGACATAATCGAGGGTATGATCACACTTAGGGCAAATAGGGTCTATAGTTGGAACAAACCAAATTCAGGTGGTTATATACATATTGCAAACCCAAACTGATTGAAAATAAAATGTATATGCACAAATTAAGACGATAACGATAAAAGGGAGAAGCAGGCAATCTTGCCAAGAATTTCCAAAGAATCAAAGTAACATGTTTTCTTATACCTGTGCATTAGTTTGGTTAGTGTTTTATGTTTCTTATTTTTGAATGTTCATTCATAAATGCTTATCTACCTTTCATACTTGGATTCTTGCTTCCTACTTGATAATGTATCCCTTATTGATTTTGATGGAGCTTGAGAGCAAGGTTCTTGACTTCCTGAAGAAGCACTCTTTGAAGGCTTCCAAGATGCTAGCACCACTCGTAAGCTCATCTTATCATTTCCCTTTTCTATGTTCACAACTGGTGGGAAAGTCACGAAACAGGGCTATAGATATTTCTACCGCATGAGTGACACTTATTCCATTATTCCTATAATGGATAATTATGTATGCATGGTTGACCAACTTGGCTCTGCTAGCTACCTTAACGAAGCCCTTAACTATATCATTGAAATGTCAAGAAAGCCTGATGCAGCTATGTGGATATGTTTATTAGGCACTTCCATATCACATAAGAACATAGTACTAAGATAATTTTTGGCATCACTCATTTTTGAGTTGTATCCTAAAAATCCTGCACCTTATGTTCTTCTATCAAACATTTATGCAGTAGTAGCCAGGTGGAGTGACCTTCAAAAGATAAGAAAATTGATGAAGGATAGAGGAATAAAAAAGATACATGGATGTAGCTGGATTGAAGTCAATAGAAATGTACATGTTTTTGTGTAGGACATAGATCACATCCACATACACAGGAGATCTATGCGAAGTTAGAGAAGTTGAATTGGAAGATGAAGACAACAAGGTATATGCCAGATACAGAACCTGCATTGAATGATTCTGAGGAGGAGAGAAAATCATCCCTCTACTACCATATCAAGAGGCTGGAAATCACTTTTGGCTTGTTAAACACTCCTGGAACAACTATTAGAGTTGTCAAGAACCTCCAAGTATGTGTTGATTGGGACACTACAACTAAGTTTATCTCCATTATTGTTGATAGTCCGAGTATGTGTTGATTTCCACACAAAAACTAAGTTTATCTCAAATATTTTTGATAGAGAAATTGTTGTGAGGGTTTGATGACTTTATCTCCAATATTGTTGATAGAGAAATTGTTGTGAGGGATGCAAACCAGTTTCATCATTTCAAATATGGACAATGTTCTTGTGGAGAATATTGGTGATGCTAATTGAATCAACCCAATAATACTCGCTTGCATTATGGACATGGATTCATGCTAGCTTTCATTTAACAACCTCCATAGTGCCCCTGCACTTCTCAGCTTGCCTTTGCCTTTTGCCTCTCTTGGATGGGTCACTGGAGCAATATGCCTTACTATTGGGGCAGTGGTCACTTTCTATTCATACAATCTCCTTTCCTTGGTGCTTGAGCATTTGGAACCGTAGGGAAATAGACAATTGAGGTTCAAAGACGTCAGTTATCATGTTATGGGTAGGAATCAACAATATTCTCAAATTTTCAGTGTTTTAGGTGATGGAAATAGCTATCCAGCCTTTAGGATGCATCAAAGTATAAGTTACCTTCATATAAATTATGTATTAGTGCATCTTAGGAACTGTATGGTTGTTTCCCCTGTAATAGTGTTATCCATTTATGGACTTTCAACTTATAATCCAAAAATATCACCATTCTTCTTTGGTTATGATGGGTCAGGGAGTGTGAATGGAAATATAGAGATGTACTCATACTATTTGTATGAGGTTTTCATAGGGAAGAACATTTTTAAATGGTCAGGTTGTGTAATTTGTTGGTTGTAACAGGACCCATGTGGGCTAAGTTCCTTGTAGGGCCTATACAATTTGCAGTATGCTACGGAGCTATTATAGGACGCACCCTGCTTGGTGGAAAGACTCTTAAGGTCTATAAATATGCATCCTATAATCTTATTGATTTTGGAAGAGTCGTGTTGATGTTTACATTAATGCTTGGTTCTGTTTTACAGTTTAAGTACTAGTTCCACATTATCCACAACTAAAAACATATTTCTGACTTCAAAGCATATCTCTCTCACTATTTAAAAATATAAATAGTCTTCATCAATGAAAAATGCACTAAACACAGGAAAAGCTTATGTTCCACAAACGTGGAACTCGAGTATTCATCTAGATTCTAATATAACAAAAATAGGATTGACGAAGCAACCCTATATTGTTGTGTCTGACCCAAATGATCTCACAAATGTCCTAACTCTTTCAACAAAACTAGCCGAGGTGATTCTCTTTCCTGGCACATGGAAAGGATTTTAAATAACATCCACATATGTTGCATGAAACTAGCGGAAGAACTTGCCAGGAGTTCAAGCTAAGAAACCAAATTTCAAAATTGTAATCCTATTTAAAATAAACAAATGAACATCCAGGCATCAAGCTGTAGTAGCTAGTGTGAAATAAATGATAGACATCATAATCACCTCATTTATTTGCATCAAATAAGCACAAAGCATATTTTCAACGTAGCATAAGAATAGGGATTACCTGGCTTGACACTGAATGTAAAAACATATTACAACTAATGTATACAATTGTGAATTATACATGAAGCTAGAAAAAAATCTCTAATTACTAGAAAACCAGTTTTATTAATTCCACCCATCAAATGCATCATCATGCGTACAGTTTCTATGCTACAATTAACTACAGAGAATGTTACAATATACAAGCCATTTCCAAAATATTTATAATTGAAATTGTGACTAGAAGCAAAGAAAATGGAATCATATTTTTATATACTGCTTGTCCAGTGAAAATATGCTCATCTACTTAAAAAGAAAAGACAAAATGTATTTACTGGTAACCTTCTAATGTTAAGATCACATAATTCAAAAATTGGCCATAAAAATGACTACGGCTTGTGATCTCTTTATCATAAGATCATAACCTGTTGTTCTATCAGTACTATTTCAAAAGAATAAAAGCAACCTGCTGAATGATTTGTGATCTTCCTATCTAATAGATATGACAATAACTTTATGATGGGCAAGGTGGAGGATTTGAAATCAACGTAAATTTCCCTTTCAAAATTTATAAATTTTGGACACAACATATACACAGAACTATGAATTTCTACCTATACCAGGTGATGTAGCTCGTTAAGCTACCAAATTTAAAAGGTGCATTTTTCCTCATGACAATTGTTGAATGATTATCATTGTCTAGGAATTGGCAAGTGCGCTTGTATGAAAGCTTTGATGCCACATTTAGAGGAGAGTGCAAGATGTGGAAGCATAGATAAGACACGTACACAGTTGAACAAATGCCACGGGTTGTACTTGTAAACTAAACTGTAGAAGCCTTGTAGCGAGATCAGAAAGTCATTCGCATACTCGAAAGCTGTAACTACAATCCAGTATAGATTTAGTGAATTGAATGGTGGGCACCTTACACCAATACATGTGAAGTATGCACGAACCAAAGAAACAGAAAAAAAATTATGCAAAAAGTACACAAAGTATGACCTATATACAGTGCTTTAAGGGCCCATTTTTTTAAGGGAATTGGACTGGAATTGGCATTATCTAATTCTAGATAATGCCAATTCCATGTTTGTGTCCATCTTACAAAATTGGAATTGGAATTTTCAAATTCCAATTTTGCCCCAAATTGGAAATATGC
>MU225439.1:1674631-1696528 GCA_018584345.1 Thuja plicata
TGCCGAGATCATGGAATCTCCCTCAACCCGAAGAAATTTGTGTTCTGTGTAACAGAAGGAAAGCTCCTCGGTCACATAGTCTCCCAAGAAGGAATCAGGATCGACCCAGAGCGAGTTGAGGCTATTCAAAGATTGAGTTTGCCACTGAACAGAACAGGGGTGAAGTCATTTTTTTGGCAAGTCAATTTTCTCAGAAGATTTGTACCAAATTTTGCAGAGATAACCCAGTGCATTGTAGATATGATGAAAGGCAATGCAACTTTTAAATGGAGTGAACCAGGGAAACAGGCTTTCCAGAACATCAAGGATGCTATTGCTAATGCTCCAGTGTTGAGTCATCCAAATTATGAGCGAGATTTCATCATCTACTGTTACGCTTCCGAACACACTCTGTTAGCTATACTCATGCAAAATAATGATGAAGGAGTTCAGGTCCCTATAGCTTTCATGAGCGTTCCCTTAAAGAATCATGAATTAAGATACTCTCAGATTGAGAAACATGCTTTTGCGGTAGTTAAAGCATTGAAAAACTTCCGGTTCTACATCTTGCATTCGCATTCTGTGGTGTATGTCCCAGACATAGTAGTGAAAAGTGTGTTGACACAGCAAGAAGTGGGTTGCAATACTCAAGGAGCTTGGATAGCAAAGACACAGGAATACGACATTGAAATTAAGCCCACTAAACTCGTAAGGGGAAATGCTTTATGCAGAGAAATCGCGAAAAACAAGATCGTGGAAGAAACAGAGGAATCTGAAGAAAAGCAGTTGGTCTTGGCCATAGGACTCCAAGATACATGGTTCGAAGAAATTGTTTACTTCCTCACATACGAAGAATGCCCAGACGGCCTGACGGCGAAGCAAAGAAGAGAGCTAAAATTAAGGGCTGCCAAATTCATAATTTGGGATGATAAGTTGTTTAAGAAGGCGATTGATGGTACTTTCCTCAGATGTGTAGATAAATAGCAACAAGAGAAGCTGCTGAAAACTTTTCACGACGAAGCCTGTGGAGGGCATTTCTCATCCTCAGTTACAGCTTTCAAAATTTTGAGACAATGCTACTACTGGCCTAGGATGTTCAAGGATGCCTATTCCTGGGTAGCGAAATGCGAGAAATGCAGGATGTTTTCAGGGCGTCCTCAATTAGCTGCTCTCCTATTGAAGCCTGTGGTGATAGAGGAGCCTTTTCAACAATGGGGTCTTGATTTCATAGGCCCAATTAATCCAGCTTCCAGCGCTGGTCACTAGTACATAATAACTGCCACTGATTATTTCAGCAAGTGGGTGGAGGCTAAAGCAACGAAGAAGACAACTTCAGAAGTGGTATGTGAGTTTCTTAAAGAAAATATACTAGTTAGGTTTGGTGTCCTGAATAAGTTAGTGATGGACAATGCAGCTTACTTTTCATCAGTTGAGATTACCAGTTTTTGCTTTGAATATGGCATCACTGTTAGCCATTCCTCAGATTACTTCCCATAGGGAAACGGCCAGGCTGAATCCAGCAATAAGAATTTGGTGAATATTATGAAGAAGCTGGTGGAAGATAATCAAAGAAACTGGAATAAAAAGTTGCATGAAGCGTTATGGACAGACAGGGTGATGCCAAAGAGGGCAATTGGTGTATCCCCTTTTGAGTTGGTTTATGGCACTGAAGCGAGCCTTCCATTACCTCTGGAATTGGCTACCAACAAGCTCAGAAAGGTGATTGAAGATGGTACGTTCAGAGATGGATTAGAAAAGAGGATCTTGTATCTGACCAAGCTGGAAGAAGAAAGAGCAGAGATAGTGGATCACATCACTCAGCATCAACTGCGAGTGAAGAAGCTATTTGACAGAAAGGAAAGGCCACAAAATTTCATGGTGGGCAATAGTGTGTTATTGTGGGATAAGCGAAGCGCTCCCAAAGGGATACATAAGAAGTTTGATTCTCTGTGGAAAGGCCCGTTCATAATCCACCAGGCATTTGATAATAATTCCTTCAAGCTGGCGTATCAAGATGGTGAAGTGTTACCACTGACCTTCAATGGTCAGGATTTGAAGCTTTATCAAATTGCAGATTGAAAACAGGTAACCCCTGAAATGTACCATAGTTTTGTTCTGTTGCTTTGTGTTCCATAGGTTAGTTTCCTTCCCCTTGCTTTTGTTTCTTTCCTGTTTTGCTTGCTTTTGTTGGTGTTCCTGCGTTGCCGCCTTTTGTTATTCCTTGCGAAATCAGAGATACTGAGTCCCTCGCTTGGGTATAATCTACCTAAGGCCCCAGTCGGAGCTAGCTGTTGCCCCACTTTTCATCCTATACCCATGCTGTCAAAGTGGACGATTTTGGATTCATGTCTGGTCAGTCTGGTCAGTCTGAGTCTAAGTCTAAGTCTTTCTTAGGTAGGCTATCTTTGTCGGGTTTCCTTGTCATCACCTTTCCTTCTCTTAGCCGGGTGGGTTGTTCTGAAGTCTTTTCATATTTGGGTAGGTTGTAGATCCCAACCCGGCAAAGATTTGTGCTCCAATCAATGTTCTTTTTTTAGGCAGAGGTCGAAGAATGGTATGGATCGATTCTACAAGTCTCAACAATCCTAATGCAACAAATGGCGAGCAATTTGGTGAAGAGATGAGTGAGAACGAGCTCGGCGGGATTTCAGAAATCATCTTCTCCATGGCGGAATTCTACCTCAGAAAGTGATTTTCCGCAAAGAAGAACTTTGCACTTTGCGGGAATCGTACCTCTCAAGTGATTTTCCACAAAGAAGGATTTTACGCTGCACGGGAATCGCACCTCTTTGGTGATTCTCCGCAAAGAAGAACTTTGCACTTTGCGGGAATCACACCTCTTTGGTGATTTTCCGCAATCTTAGCTATAGTAAGGTGGGCCCATGTATTAAAAGGGAATATTTTTGTTTTAAGAGATCAAATAAAGCATGTGCTTTAAATGGAGACCCCCTTTTCTCATTTTCCGCAAGGAGAAGCACTTTTTGAGTTTTCCGCAAAGAAAGCGGAAAATGACCTCTCATGTTCATTTTTCGCCAAAGAGAAGCTTCGGTCCAATTTTCCGCCAAAGAAGCTCATTTTCCATTTTCCGCCGGAAGCAGTCAGTTGCGGATCATGTTAACTGCTGTTTGCAGGTTGGCTAAGTTTGAACATAAATAGTTATTTGACCCCGTAGCCCAATGGATTGGACTCGACAAATGTCATTAAAGAGAAGATGAAAGATCCAAATTGAAGTGTCACAGTTTGATCGATGCTTCTGCACGTGGCCATGGAAGAGCTGCCAAAGCTTATCAGACAAAGATGGAAAAAGGAAAAGAAGCCAAATGATTTAACTTCCCTTGTTCTTTTACGTTTCTTTTCCCTAGTGATTAGTATTGACAGAAGTGGTTTCTTGCCATCTGTCGGTTAGAGGGAGATGAATCGATTAAACTTCCTTTGTAACGGTCATCCCCTGGCTCTATATGTATGAATTTGAAAGAATAATGAAAGGTCGGCAAATTTTTGGTGTGGAATGCTTGATGTTGTAGAGACAATTGAAGGTGTTTTATGTCAATTATTTTCTATTATAGTTAGTTAGATGGTTCTTTCTTTTAGTCTAAGCTGCATTAAGAAAGAGAGGATGTTTCATTCTTTTGTGGCAAGGATGTGAGTAAACCTCAGTAGGATGTGCTGTGGGATATTCAGAGAAGGGCTAGGTAGAAGTTGTTAATGCATGATCCTTTTTCTTAATCTGAATTGCAGTAGGAAAGAAAGGATGTTTCATTCCTGTGTTTTGAGGATGTGAATGARCCTCAGTAGGATGTGCTRTGGGATAWTYRGAKAAGGAKTCATTAGAAGCTTTCATCATTGCATTTATATCTCTCTGTAGGTAGTTGCTGAGCATAAGAACTCATAGGATTTGTGAGCCTTATTGCTGAGTTTTAGATTAAGAATGCTTTTTCCTGCCTGAACTAAGTTCTAGCTAGACTTAGTTCGGTTTGCCTCTTCTGCTCTCGGGTTAAGAGCATACCTAAATTAGATATAGGAATCAGACATAATTCTTTGAAAATAATTCACATAGGGAGTTGTACCTACCAATTCAGAGAGAAGCCAGTAATCAGAAGATGGCTTTTCAACTGCTGTAAGCGGATTTTGTTCATCATTCGGGCATCAAGAGTCATATTGTTAGAAGGTACAAGAAAGGACAAATCTTTTTACCAACACGGTGGGCACAAACCTATGAATAGAAGATGCATTTTTTTAATTCATCATAGGATCACGCCTAGCTGGTAGGTGTCCATCAGAGATCTCGCCCATGTGGGGCCGGAAGATAAAGCATCGAGTAGATCTATTTTAATCTAACAGCTAGTATGATGCCGCTAAGAAAATTTGCACATGGTTTTATTCATCACGGGATCACGCTTGAGTGACACCTTTCTAGGTTGATAAGGAAAATGGAAAATGCTTGTAGGGCTGGTGAGTGCACGAGGTGCTGCCATGTGTCCTTGGCGGTTAAGTGGTGGTTTTCACGATTTTGCGGCGGTCATAAAGTGACCCATGAAAAGGCAAAAAGCATGGTCAGCTGGGTAAGGTGATAAGGGTAATTTCTAGTGCCAATAGGGTGGTGCCACATGGACATCTGGGGAGTTATTAGATGTGTCGGTGTATTCTTTTTCTTGGTTCCCGGGTATTTTAAAGGGAGATCGACGGTCACGTTTTAAAGATAAATAGGATTGCGATCTAGGTCATCGATGGGGTTTCCACATCAAGAGTGACCATTGGAATTGGTTTTATTTGAATATTTAAATGTTTCCAAAGGGTTTTTGGTCGTGGCAGTACTCTTCCAAGTTGGAGAAAAGTTGGTAGGAGGACCTAATCTTTTGGTTCACATTTATGCAGTCGTGGGATGTTGAAGGGATAGAATTTTGATGACTATGGCTTCATAAATGTTGAGAGGTGATGGCTTGGGTTTCTGATCAGATTTGCAAATATTTTGTAACCCTTAGTCAGCCCCTTGTCTTTTCTGCTTTAATGTTGGCTCTATTCTTGAGTCTTGGTGGTTGTGCATATCAGATCAAATCATTCATTTTTTATCTTTTGGAGAAAGATCAATCAGTGGGTTGGAGAAAGGAAGGATTACAACAAATCAGATTTCATAGAAAGACAGGTGTCAAATGGATGTCATTTCTAGGGTTTCCTTCATCTATAAGTTCCTTTCTTTTCTCTATTATAAGGGTTCTGAAACCTTTGTTTTGAGGGCAGGTTCCAAGTGTGGTTCCTGTTAGAGTAGTCATATTATAGCTAATAATTAATTTATTTTATTATTAGTCTATTATACTCTACGCTTAAGTTAAACTTAGGAATCTTATTATTCTTTAGGGTTTTTCACCTTTAGGGTTTTGTGATTCCCTTTATAAGGATTCACCTCTTTGTTTTTCATAAGGAGTTTTCACTTTACATTGTATCATCTTGAAACGTATTGTTAATATATTGTTTTCTTGTGCATATGATGTCTCCTCTGGCTTTTTGGCCTCTATAGTTTTTCCTGTCTTCTGTACTTTGCTTCTTCCATGTGGCAGGTTTGCATGCAGGTGTTCTTGGGAGAATAGGATTTTTCCTATTCTAACATGGTATCAGAGCCATTATGCTGCTGCTTGTTCGAGTTCTTTTGAAGTTGTGGATCAAGCATCCTTTTTTCTACTTTTTTCTATTGTTTTTATTGGATCTAGGGAGTCTCATTTTTTTTGGTGCACTTTGGGCAAAAACTGACCTCACGGTTGCGTCCAGAAGGCCCAAAAACCCCAGAATCCATATAAAACATGACCTATTTGGCCTCTGGGGCATCTGGGAGAAATTTTTATGGAAAGAGGGTTGTACAAACTTGGCACACTTTTTGAGGCGCAAGACGCTGAGATTTGAGTGCAGAAGGTACAAAGGTGGTTTTTGTCTACATAGGTGGTTTTAACTGCTTAGTGGGTGGTTTTCGGTGCTGCAAGGGGTTTTTTTCAAAAAAAATTGGAGCTTTTTGACCTTCCCTCACTATTTTCGCTCTATCTGGAGCATACGGAGGTATTTTTCTGACTTCCTTATATCATTGGAAAGCTCTTTCCGATGATGGAGGTTGGGGTTTTGGGTTCTTCCATTTCGACAGTGTTTTTTTCTGTCAAAGTCTGATATTTGGTTTTGCCTTCTGGGAGCCATATCTTGCTCATCCAAACTCTATTTTTGGCAAACCAGATATCGTCGGAAAGCTGGTTCAGTGAGCTTTTCAGTTGCAGGGGTCTTTTTTCTAGATTTTTCTCTAAGTTCTCTCTCCTCTGATTTTTTTCTCTTTCACACTCTGGCAGATTACTTGGGTTCTATAGGTCCTAGGATCTCTTCTTTTGCTCTTCTGGCTCACTCTTCTTTCTAACTTCTGAGTATAGTATGCTTCACTTCTGTAGCATTTTATTTTCTATAAACGCACTGAGATAAAGTGACTGCTTTTGCATATCTGGGATTTTGAACACCTTGTGTTTGTTTCTACTTGCACTCAGTTATAAAGTGCCATGGGGGGGTTATGATGTTTTGCCTTTTGTGCTCATCCACCTTTGTCAAATGAGTGTACCTTCCACGACATTAGCTCATATTGTGTGTCTGTGATACCGCCCTTTATCCTGTGCTTGTACTTGTATTGCACTGTTGGTGTTCCTAATTCTTCTTTCTGCAGATGTTTCTGGCATTGCATTTTAGTGTTCCTGTCACCTCTCCATGTTCAGCATTATGGGGGGGTTCACTTGTTGGCTCTATTGCTTCCTTGGTTCAGTTGAGTGATCTATGTATTCTATTTTTGTTTATATGTACTAGGCAGCTGTAGTGGCTAGGCACCTATGCATTCCAGTGAGATGGATCATCTACTATGTAGATACTCATTCATTCCTACTTTTGGAGGTCACCTCTTCTATTGATCAGCTCTTCAGACTTTGTCTTCTCTACCTGGTCATGCACCATGCCAGTGGGGGTTCCAGCAGTTACTTCTGACAGTATTTGCAGCTTCATGCTTCGGAGATGCTTCTTGGTCTTTCTTGTTCCTTTCTTTGGGACTTTCCCTAGATTGGAGGCTTAGTTTCCTTCATCTAGTTTATTTCTTGTGCTTGGGTACCTAATTAGGCCTAGTTTCCAGGACCCATAGTTTCTTTCATGCATCCTTTAGTCCTTAGCTTTTTAGCTTCTCCCTAAGTTACACTTAAGGGGGGGTGTTAGAGTAGTCATATTATAGCTACTAATTAATTTATTTAATTATTAGTCTATTATACTCTACTCTTAAGTTAAACTTAGGCATCTTATTATTCTTTAGGGTTTTTCACCTTTAGGGTTTCGTGATTCCTTTTATAAGGATTCACCTCTTTGTTTTTCATAAGGAGTTTTCACTTTGCATTGTATCATCTTGAAACATATTGTTAATATATTATTTTCTTGTGCATATGATGTCTCCTCTGGCTTTTTGGCCTCCATAGTTTTTCCTGTCTTCTGTACTTTGCTTCTTCCATGTGACAGGTTTGCATGCAGGTGTTCTTGGGAGAATAGGGTTTTTCCTATTCTAACAGTTCCTTTGTAAATATTCTTCCATTTTCTCTGCATAAGGGTGTTCTTGATCTCTTTCTAGTTTCAGAGTAGAGCATAAGTTGTAATAGTTATTTTTATGAATAGAAATTTCAGTGTTGTTGTATTTTTATCATGTTGTCTCCATTTTTCATTCCAAATCATATAGATCTATTTTAGTTTTGTCTATTGTAGATCTGCAATAGAGTTATTTAAAGGATAACTATGGTTTGTGATTTGTTTTCAAATATGTATGAGTTTGGGGTATTAAGGATATTTCAAGCTTGTCTTTCAATGGATGTTGATTAATGTATTGTCTATTCCAGGGTCTCTTCCAAGGGGAGGGTTAAATACTTTGAATAGGTAGTTTCATATTTGAACACACAGGTGGATTCACAAGTAGAACTTGACTGATAGGGTATGTCGGATGTAAGGCACTTGGGCATATTAGACTCTATTGTTTTCTTTTTTCATAATCTTCCTTTTGTAATGTTATGTTTGACTCTGCTGCCTATTTGATAAGGCACTGGTCTATGTGGGATCTGGGATATTTTTAGGGATCCATTAATCAAAACACATCAAAGAGAATCTTTTCCTTTCATGTTTATAGGAAGGAGTTAGAGTAGGTCTAGTTTTCAAACATAGTGTATGCAAGTGGGACACTGCATAAGATTTGGTAAACACTGAGGTATCTGTTACCTATAGGTTTGAAAGTTATTCCACAGTTATATATCTGCAAGTTGTTGTATGTCAAAAGGATTCATGTGTGTACAGATTAGGTGTACCCGCGTGAGTGATGTGGAGCTCAAAGTGTAGAAGGTTTATGAACCTTGTTGAACGTTGAACTTGTTTTTCTTGTTGAATCAGTGTTTGGGCATATAGAGGAATATATCTGAGCTACAGGTATAAAAGGATCAACAAGAAAAAGAACCAACAGAAATGGCGACTCTGTTGGGGAAACAAAAGTTAACAACTTCAACATAATTTTCAGCAAGTTTAAGAGAATTGTTTCCTTGCTTTGCTGAATCAATCCAAGAGTCATCAGCAATATAGAGACTCAGTTGGGGATAAAAGAGATTTGTTCTCTATTTAGTCAAAATCAATCCCAAAGTCATATGGTTGTTATAGAGTCATGTTTTACAAAGAAGAATTCCTCTTACTTATAAAGCGAGTTAGGGTTTGTTTTGTCTATTATTGCAAGAGTGTGTAAAAGTCCAAGATCTAAAAAGATACACATATATTATCTCATAAGTGGTGAGTGCTGACTCGGAATTCTCTAATTGTACCAGCGTGCATGTTTGGAGAAAGACTAAAAAGAAATGTGGACTTGCGGTGGTGATGAAGCAGATGTTTGGGCTCCTATGATTGAGAGCATAGTCAAAGAAGGAATCTATATGAGACCCTATTAGTAGGTTGTGTTGCGAGTTTGTTGGTTTTAAAGAAGGTCAGAGTGGGTTGAAGAGATCTCAGCTAATTCAATCTTGTCCTCTGCAAAGAGGTGGTGACTCTACCAAAGTTTTTAAAAGGTGATTTGGAGGTGAGTTCAGATCATTATTTTTTGCAGCTACTACAATACATCTAGGTATTTTATTTTCAAGGTTATAAAAATGTTTCCTTATTAAGTGATTTATGCACTAAGAGAAGGAACAAGGTGTGGATAGAGATTTGTATGTTTCAAGGTTAGAATTGTATTTTGCAAAATCAAGTGGAATTATGTATTAGTTGAAGAAATGGGGGACATAGAGGTTAGGGATTTTTCTGCTATGTCCAGATCTGGAGTACCTTTGCCAGATCTTCAAGAGGTTCTTGGAGATATATTTAAAACAAGAGCTCTAAGAACAGGTTATTTTGTCACTCCAAAAGAGAATGAAAAGAATGGGGAGAGAATCTGCACTTCTTTTTTAGAAGAGGTTTTCTGCTACAATAAGGGATTTTCCTATTCTTTTCTATCCTCACGATTCAGTTTGGATTAATGTGTTTTTGGAACTTTGTTTTCCTGATTCGGTTGATTGGCTAGTCTCCTTGAGGGGAGAAGGTATTGAATATGCTTGGAAGTGGATAAAAAATATTGAAGATCCTAAATCTTAAGTTACACATGAGGTAGTGCCTAGTGATGTTGATATTGAGAATGATAGAAACCAGTATGATGGAGATGTGTCTAGTGTAGGTTCTCTCTCTTGTAATCATGAAAGTGATGCTCTTTCTCAGTATGAGGAAAAGGATATGTGTAGTCATCAAGAAGATAGTGATTGGATAAATGAAGATGTTGCTTGTGATTTCATATCAGCGGGTGGTGGGAGTGATGCTAATGGTTCACTTTGTAGTGAACAACTTTCTGAGGTCCTGGCTTTTGAATATCTGAGATATTCAGGTTGGGATAGCTCTGAGTCTTTGCACCCAACACACATTGAGTTCAACGAAGAGTATGTATCAGATGTTCAAGATTTTGACATGCGTGTCTCTAATTCCCCTTGTGTTGTTGTGTCACTAGGCTACAATAAGATTGAATATGATATATCAGATGATGAAAGCATTTGTCCATTTCCAGAATCAAAGGATAAAGAGTTTCTTGGTGTATTGTTGAGTAATGATTGGGATAATTATATGGGTCATGAATCTGTTTCAGATTCTAAATCATTCATTGAACCACTTCAGGATGGTCTTTCAGTTACTCAAAGTATGCAGATACATGGTGAGTATGTGAATGAGTGCTCTCCCTCAAACATATTAGAAGATGGTTTGCATAAGGTTGATAATTTGCAAGCAAGTTCTTTAGGGAACTTTGATATGGGCATGCAAACCAGTGACAGTATAAAGTTTGATGAATCCACATGTGGGACAAAGAATGATTATAATTTTTGTCAGTTGGAGGACTTTTTTTTATAAATGTGACAATGCAAGTAAAGATGCAAAGTGGTCTAAGGGTCTTGAATTTTTCAGTGGCCATGATTGACATTGGTCACATGATGACTAGTATTATCAAATGAGGCCTAATTTACAATTGTTGAATGAGGGAAGATATACTGACAATGTTTTGTATAGGCTATTAGAAGATATCAACATAACAAGTCATGTAGATGACAGGTACATTTTCATCTTGTTTCCAGAGAAGGGAGCATAAAATTTGGTTTTTGATAGAGGCAAGATGAATTAGAATTTTGTTGATGGCTTTGAGCCATCAAGCCTAGTTTGACTCCTTCAAATCAGGGCAATAAAGAGGCAGAGATAATTTGAATCTGTTAGGCAATAGGATGTATATTTGTATATATTCTTGGTTTTTTTTTTTGTTGTAGGGTTTTGCTTTTGTCCTTAGTCTTCTCTTCTCAGAGTTCTGGAATCTTGTGTTGATCTTGTGATCAACCTTCCCCAACTGGAGCCACTGTTAGGATTGCAAAAATTTGGTTTCCATGGTGCTAAATCCTGGATATTTTATGCTATGTCTGAGCTATGTTCTTTAGCCCTAATTTCCTTTTAGTCCAGCCCTTAGTTTTGGTTTTGGTTCTAAACCCTAGGTCTCCCATGCCTTTTATTTTCTTGTGTTACCTTTTAGGGAGCCACTTAAGTCATTTTAAACCATGTGCCTTAAGTCGTCATGTGGGGGGGTATTTCCTTTTTAAGTCCTAAGTCTTAGCGGGAACTGTGTATTAATATTTCCTAACTAAACTCCCCATGGTATCTTATGCTTTTAAAGTGTCGGGCAGATTTTTTTTGATCCAACAGTGGGTGTAATGCCTTGATCAAAAGATGCCACAAGGATAGCCATCAAGGAATCGCACCTGAACATCAAGTGTCCATCCTAATATTGTGGAGCCGACATCTTCAAAGTTAAAGGTGAGAATGGGTCACAGTCATATTTGTTTTGATCCAATGGTGGGTGCAATCCCGTGAATGAAAGATGCAAGGAGGTTTATCTTCAAGGCATCATGCCTATGTGACACGTGGCTAGTGGCAGGACCTGGCCAGGGCTAAAGGAAGATAAATGTAAGATAAATCATTTTTTATTAGACGGTGGGCACAATCTTGTGAACAAAAGATGCATGTTTTTTATTCATCGTGAGATCACGCCTAGCTGACAGGTGTCCATCGGAGATCTCACCCAAGTGGAGCCGAAAGATAAAGCATCGAGTAGATTTGTTTTAATCTAATGGTTGGTGTGATGTCGCTAAGAAAAGTTGCACATGGTTTTATTCATCGCGGGATCACACCTCAGTGACACCTGTCTAGGTTGATGAGGAAAATAGAATATGCTCGTAGGGATGGTGAGTGCGCGAGGTGCTGCCATGTGTCCTTGGTGGTTAAGTGGTGGTTTTCATGGTTTTGTGACAGTCATAAAGGGACCCCGAAAAAATGCAAAAAGGATGGTTAGCATGGGTAAGGTGATAAGGGTAATTTCTAGTGCCAATAGGGTGGTGCCACATGGACATCTAGGGAGTCATTAGCTATGTCAGTTTATTTTTGTGCTTGGTGCCTGGGTATTTTAAAGGGAGTTCGACGGTCAGGTTTTAAAGATAAATAGGATTGCGATCTGGGCTGTTGATGGGGTTTCCACGCCAGGAGTGACCATTGGAATGGGTATTATTTGAATATTTAGATGTTTCTGAAGGGTTTTTGGCCATGGCGGTGCTCTTTCAAGTTGCAGAAAAGTAGGTAGGAGGATCTTATCTTTTGGTTCACATTTATGCAGTCATGGGATGTTGAAGGGATAGAATTTTGATGACTATGGCTTCATATATGTTGAGAGGTGATGGCTTGGGTTTCTGATCAAATTTGCAGATATTTTGTAACCCTTACTCCTTGTCTTTTTTTCCTTAATGTTGCATTTGTTCCTGAGTTTTGGTGGTTGTGTAGATCAGATCAAATCATTCATTTTTTATCTTTTGGAGAAAGATCAGTCGGTGGGTTGGAGAAAGGAAGGATTACAACAAATTAGATTTCATAGAAGGACAGGTGTCAAATGGATGTCATTTCTAGGGTTTCCTTCTTCTATAAGTTCCTTTCTTTTCAATGTTGTAAGGGTTCTAAATCTTTTGTTCTGAGACAGGTTCCAAGTGTGGTTCCTTTGTAAATATTCTTCCATTTTCTCTGCATAAGGGTGACCTTGATCTCTTTTTGGTTTCAGAGAAGAGCATAAGTTGTAATGGTTAGTTTTATGAATAGAAATTTCAGTGTTGTTGTATTTTTGTCAAGTTGTCTCCATTTTGCATTCCAAATCTTGTAGATCTCTTTTAGTTTTGTCTATTGTAGATCTACAATAGAGTTATTTAAAGGATAACAATGGTTTGGGATTTGTTTTCAGATATGTATGAGTTTGGGGTATTAAGGATATTTCAAGCTTGTCTTTCAGTGGATGTTGATTAATGTATTGTCTATTCGAGGGTCTCTTCCTAAAGGAGGGTTAAATACTTTGAAGAGGTAGTTGCATATTTGAACACACATGTGGATTCACAAGTAGAACTTGACTGATAGGGTATGTCAGATGTAAGGCATTTGGGCATATTAGACTCTGTTATTTTTATTGTTCATAATCTTCCTTTTGTAATGTTATGTTTGACTCTACTGCCCAGTGGATAAGGCATTGGTCTATGTGGGATCTGGGGTATTTTCAAGGATCCATTAATCAAAACACATCAAAGAAAATATTTGCCCTTCATGTTTATAGGAAGGTGTTAGAGTAGGTCTAGTTTTTGAACATACTTTATGCAAGTGGGACACTGCATAAGATTTGGTAAACACTGGGGTATCTTTTACCTATAGGTTTAAAAGTTGTTCCACGGTTATATATCTGCAAGTTGTTTGTATGTCAAAAGGATTCATGTGTGCGCATATTAGGTATACCCGCCTGAGTGATGTGGAGCTCAAAGTGTAGAAATTTTATGAACCTTGTTGAATGTTGTTTGTTTTTCTTGTTGATCGGTGTTTGGTCATATAGAGGAATATATCTAAGCCGCAGGTATAAAAGGATCAGAAAGAAAAAGAACCAACAGGTTGCACTGTTGACTTAAGTTGACATATTTATTTATCTTTTGAATAATGAAATCATTATTTACTATAATCCTTTAGTAGTATTTATATTTGTGGTTGTTTGATAATTCATTTAATATAAACTACACAGCCATAAAGAATGCACAAGGTTGAATTATGTCATTATAATGTGGAGCTAATTTATTTTGTTCCTCTTTCTAGTAGCGAGGTGCACCAAATGTTGTTTTCTTATTTAAACTTTCATAAATAGTTACTTTCGTCATTGCATATGGTGATTTTCTCCTTTTTTTGATCTTGACGCTTTAACATAGTATTGTGTACAACCCCAATATAAGTGTCACTAATATTTTCACTAACCTAAAAATGTACACAACAAATCTAAAATCAATTAAGACTCTTTCATTTTGTTTTATTTTGTATGCATTTGCAATAAATCAATTAAATTTATTAAGTATCCATTCCAAGGGGTTGAACTTAATTAATTAAAGAATTGAGTTCTCATTTTGGATACCCAAATTCAAATCCCAAAGAGACATCTAATATGGAATTTTAAGTTGTGACTCTTGGTCTTCCATAAGTGGCTTCTAATGTGGAAATGGTTTCTAAATAATTGGATTTCTAAGTTGTGAGTCTTGGTCTTCCATAGGTATTTTTTAGTGTGGTTGCTTGAAAAAAGATGATAATAGTCTCATGGTTGTGCTCATATGAACTTGTATTGATCTCATGTTGATGCTTGTATGAGCAGAATATTTGTAAACGATTAGCAATAAATTAAAAAAACACATATCCATTTGTCATCAGATTATCATGCAAATTATCTGATCTTGATTTACTATTTGCATTTAAGTTGGTTTATCTCTCCTCGCTTTTCACAGTTTGGAAAGAAATAACATTATGATTTTGTATTTAATGATTTTGTCCTTGAAAGAGAAACTATAGTGTTGTATCATCCTATTATTCACATCCTCTAAACAAATTTATGTGGGTTCAATAACTTTGGAAGTGTCTTTCATAATCTCACCATGATCAGATTCTTTATTTATTCCTTTTATGAGGGGGACTTAGTTATTCAGACTGCATTGTATTCCTTTTCCTTATAGGCATCTTCCCATGCTTCATTTATGTAGGCACCTAGATTGCAAAGTCAAAAGAAAACCCCTGCTGTTGGCTCCCCTAGTGCAGAACACCAAAGGACATCATCATTTGACAGGTCATGGGAGGAAAATATAGCATAATCTATTGTAAATGAACTTGTATGTCATGTGCAAGGTAAACAGATGTATTTCTCAAACAATGGCCCTCTTAGCACAATGAAGAGGCATCACATGCTTGTTTATTTTAAAACTCCTCATTGGCATAGGGAAAGTAGTTTAAGGACAAGGTTCAAGGTCAACGACAAGTAAATGGAGGTACCTCCCCTGACATCTTTTGCTAGATTTTATGATCATTTGTTTGTGACTTTTCAGACTGGAATTGGTTTTGTTCTTGTTTGTACATGTATGTTGCCTTCACTCGCTCTAAAAAATTAAATTTATTCTCATAAAGGTCTTATTCTATTCATTTTGATAGGTGATTATACCAGTCTTGGATTGCGAAGCATCAACGTTTAGTTTGAAAGCACTTATATTTGTACTTATTGGGTCAATGGATTTGTTTCATGTTTTTCTGCTAGCATCAACACCTTCAATGTGGCTGGTAGGAATGACATTTGGATATTTTATAATAATGGTAGTAACTAGTATTGGCATGTCCTTGCCTTACTTTGTTGGATCTAACTTTTGCAGCCAAATACATGTAAATTTCTACCCATTATCTTGTGGTTCCATGTTGATAAAATTCAGTTGATTGTAATTAGTAAGATATCCTACAATGGTTAATATCTCTTTTATAACATAGAAATGGCTTGAAAGGTGGCCTCAAAAATCTGCATTGACAAGGCTAGAAAGAGAAGGAAACTGGTTCCATCAGTTTTGAGCTATTGCTCTTTTGAGAATCTCACCATTCCCTGGATTATTTTTAACTAGGCTAGTGTTGCTACAAATGTCAAGTATAGTCCATACATAATCAGCTCATTTGCTAGAACAATTCCTAAGGTTTTTGTTACCATCTACAGGTCAAAGATCTTCATCGTACGAATTTCAATTTGATGTTTAAGCATTCCTTCCCTAATCATTAGATTCATTTAAGTAAATTGTTGAATTCAAGGTTTTGTCAAATATAGTAGTTTGGTTTTGCATTGGTATTGATAAGAATCAATAATTTCCATATGATTTGTGTTTTCCAAGTGTATCAAATAATGTGATGATTTACAAGGATTGAACTATCTAGTTTAAGTCAATCCTTATCGGTCCACGAGGAACCCATCTCTCATAACCATGAATAATTCTATTACAATAAAATTGAAGCTCTTATGTAGAGGTAGCAAAAAACTTATGTAGAGGTAGCAAAACATACTATAAGATTTAAGCACATATCTATCAGCTCGTTGACTTACTGTGATTGGCTTCATTCCCCTTTTGAGTCATCGTACAACTTGTTTAGACTCTTGTTTGAATGAAACCTTAGTGGGCCCTTTTAAATTACACCAAACATAACTGCATTCCTGTTGAAATAAGTGTAACTTTTATTTATTTTTGTTACCTCCTAATATAGGAGGATTTGATTGTTTCATCCCAGATATGACAATCTCAAAACTCCCACTGTCATTCAATTTAATTGAATTGACTTAATTCACCCATTAATGAGGTGATCAAGTATTGAATTAAATTATTAGGGACATCTTGGAGGATTCCTTTGTGATGCAGCAAAACCTTTGTTTGCCCCACATTTTGATTGGACATGTATGTACACGAGTCATCAAAATATGTGAGGTAGGTGATGTCAGATGTAATTTTCCACATCTCAAACCTAATCCATGTAGTTTTCTACAAATGTTGTGGCTCTGAAGTCTGAACCATTCTTTTGTCTCCTAGAACTCACATCTTTAACTATAGGTGAGGCCAAATTATTACAAACTAGAACCCTAGTGTTAAATAATAGCTTCGATCTGATTGATTTATCAACACACACACACACACACACACACACACACATTCGAGTGAAATTTATATTGATCAGATTCAATATGCTTAAGTATGAATGGATGAACTTTATTAATAGTCGATTACACTTAATATAATTAATATATATTGGTTCGGTTTTGATAATAATCAATACCATATGTTACGATAACTATCGAATGATAGTTATACGTAACATACGTATCTATTGTTAATGGAATCAAATTTAGTCGATGTTGATGATATATTAAAGGATGTGTTATGATAACTATCGACCGATAGTTATACGTAACACATCATATGTAGGTTAAGTGCCACGGTTTATATAAACAACAACCACGATAATGAAAGGGTATGTCTACATAGGACATGACCCTATGTGGCTCAAGCCACGTACAGTCATGTCTCTACATAAACATGACTCCTCTATCATATATAAATATAGTCGTATGTGGTTGTGGAAACACATCAAAATAGTGCATGTTATTACCACAGCAAACATGCGAAGGACATAATCTCTGCAATTATATTTCAGCATAAGATATATACATATATCAATATAAGCTAATATTTCGTGAACACCATAAATAAAGATTATTGAATTCTCTCTAGTAAGATCTCATTCCTTAACACCTATAAGTAATGGGAATCATAATATGGTGAAGACGTGATGATTAGCTGTAAATTTAGAATAAAATAGACACACAATGCACAAAATAGTGTTGATTATCACATATATATCTCACCTTAGATGTCTTTAAAACCTTCCCCACTTTTTTGTTTCTTCATTAACCTATCATTGTAGATAGTGGAATGAACTGGAACACTTACATCTTCAGGTTCCTGATAAATTAGCAAATATAACTTGAAAGGGAACTCTGAAAAGGAAATATGTGTGGACATTTCCAATTACTCTTTTATGTATCATAGGTACCCAAATGCTATCCAAATTCTATTAAACATTCCACACATTCAAAAACAAAAGCAAAAATATAATATATTAACATCAAAATAAATGTATATGTGGTTCATAATTCTTATCCTAAGTCGTAGATGCTTTCCTATTCTCCACATATAATTTATAAACTATGCCTCCCCTCTCTTACGTATTACATGTCTCGTCAATTTTTATTTCTCAAAATAAATTCTTGATTCTGTACCAGGGAGTTAGTCTGTATTTATATTTATGATAGTGCTATGGTTTTTGTCCATGATAGGCCATGGTTTCTTTTCCTGCATAAGAATTCATAAATTAGATTAAGTTATTCTCAAACAAGGACATTTTTGCAAGCTTGTTGTGTTTCAGAAATGAATAGAAATTATTTTACTAAATATTCCAAGGGACTCATGAGAAAAAGAATTCATTTATTATATATCACATTACAGAAGACTGCACAAGTTAGAATATCACTTTTCTTAGAGAGAAAAAAAATCAAACCAAACCTACTCCACATGTTAGAATATCACTTCTCTTAAAGAGAAAAAATTAGACCAAACCTGCTCCATGTGGAAGAAACTTGACTGTCATCATGCTTCTTTCAATCACCTAGTATTAGTAGGACATGGGAAATAGACCCAATATTTGCATCTTTTTCCATCATTTAAAAAAAAGTTCTTGCACATAAGCCTATAAATCAATGATTTGTTAATTCCTTGTGAGTTGTGACTTAGCCTAGAAATCCCATAGATAAGCTTTAGATTTAGTGACTTGTCTATCCTTTGAAAATATGTAATAAGTTTTATTCCTCAACGAACGAAGTTTAACATGTTTGGGTTAGATTCCTCAACCTGCTTACAAATATCAGATCTAAAGGGATCATTGAATCCCTTATGGAGTCTATCCCCAATGAGCGCCTTTACTTTAAAGCCAAGAAAACAAATGTTCTATATTTTGGGAGGCAGTCTTTGTGTGAATATGTGATTTCCAGCCAAGTAGGATCTTCTAGAGGCATCCAGAAGTGATGCATGGTTGAGCCTGAGTGGGCTCCAATTTGAGGAACATGACCACCTGAACAGATCATTTTTATTAGTAGTTTACCTTTCTTGTTGAGAGAATGAAGATAAGAGTGTCAATTTGTTCCCTAGAGCAATCTTTCCACTTGTGTTGCTTTGTACCTTTGAAGTTAAAAGTATGTTTGTTCCACCTTACTGCCCCAGCTGTTGTAGAGAACTTCCTCAATTTCTATGAGGTTGCTCCTACCCTGCAATAGAGAGCAAATGTATTTCCATTATTTGTTTCCTAAGAAATATGCTCAATAGTGATGTGCCTACAATGGGAAATGAAATCCCAGATATTTGATCCATTTTCTACTCTTTTAGAAATGTATACTATGATAAATGATATCTATCTTGGAGTGAATATCACTCCAAATGCCAGAGTTTATTGATGTGTTCAGAAAGTTGCAGCATAAATTAAAATATGTCTAATGCTTAGTCATATCATATATTTAATAAGGACTAAAATAATGTTAGCAACATTAACTCTAGCCAAAAATTATTACAGGGTTTTGGGGCCCCTTCAAAACATGTTTTTACCTAATTCGAAAACATTAACTTTAGCCAAAAATCATTAATGAAATAGGTTACCAACCTGAAAAAATTCCCAAATATAGTGGGGATGTACAATACATAGATCCTTCAACAATATATCAAAAGGTGTTTTTCAAAATCTCCTTGTTTTTATTTTCATGAGAAAAGTTGTTTAAGCGCTTGATATGAGATGAAAGTTTAAGCATGTCTTTTACAAGATCTACATATCCAATCCGGTCCTTGAACACTTCTTGACACTTCGACACTAGATAACCAGCGAAAGAAAGCCCTGCAACTTATCTCCTATAATTTATGTTACTTCTTATGACTGAGAAAAGTCATCCTTGTATAGCAAGAGCAATAGAAGACATGTGCTACCCAAAACTTAGGGGGAGAATAGGAAAATTAGCGTATTACCTTAGTCTAAATTTTTTTATGTATGATCGCTAGAAAATTTTAGAATCATGCCCCACTCTGAATAAAGGAAGCCCAGTTTGACAACTTGCCTGTATCGGAAGAACTTGTGCTTGTAGTGTCCTGTGCATTATGTCAAGACAGTAATAAAAAGAAAATAAATAAACAGTAAAGAGCTCTTATAGTTAATATCGTTTGGAGGAAAAGAAATCAATTTTATAGCCTACCAGTTGTTCTCTAATGACCTTAATGAAATCATCCACCTTCTTGGAAGCTCTTCAAAGCCTCTGTCAACGTTGTTGAGGATGGCTCTTCAACAGTAGGATAAGTTGATGGCATAGAAGTATCTTCTAGAGGCTCTATGAAATTCTTCCACAGTTTTATCAAATGAAAAAAAAATTGAACATGCAAAATAGTGGGCTTGTTAATAAAGTTATAAATATCGGTTTCCACAATTTGATTGAATAAAATAATTGTAGAATATGAAAAATGTTGGGCTTGTTAACGAAGTTTTAAATCTTGTTTAGTAAATTTTTTGGCAGGTATAACTTGGTATAAGAGAAAGTTGTGCAACTGCAGCCTTTGGCACCATCCTTGAGCTTGTGCCAAAATAGGGGCTTTCGCACATGCTTAGAGATCCATTAAAAATGACCAAAAATGATTTTTATGTTAGATGTATTTACTATTTACTATTTGTGCACTCTATGGTAAATATCTATGAAAATGATGAAAGCATCCATTGTAATTTGTAAGTGATTTACAATTTTATATCTTGGGAATCTGACAGTTAATTTAAGTAGAGAGATATATGACAAAATACACCTCAGGGATGTGGTCTACAAGGCTGCAGTCATTTCAAACTTGACGTGGTCAATTCCAGCTAGGGAAGCAACAAATATCACGAGTACTGGTATTTTTATCATGAGCAGTTTCCAGTTTTTTATTTTTCTCATATTTTACTGAGTTTTTTGTTTTATATTTGCAGTACGTACTGATTTGCTGAGAGAGTTCATTGAATTATCCTTTGAGTGGTGTTGAAGGAGATTTGTATCTTGACAATGAGTTGCAATGTATATTGCTAAGGTATGTCCAAAGAATTCAGATTTTTTTTTTGTTAAAATTTTTTGTATATGTTTGTGCTACTATTTATTCTGGGTATGCAAATGGTAAATTTTTTTATAATCAACTGCTTGCTATAGTGTGATATTAACACTTTGTAATTAAGGTTCAAGCCTATTCAAATAGTGTATTATTCCCTTTAAGATAGTCAACACTTCAATTTGTTGTCACTCCTAGGTGGATATAAACTAAAGCAACATAATAAGAAGAAAGCAAGGCTAAAAGTGTGGAAGACTATTCATCCTTTTAAATCAATTGAATCATTGTGGTGCAAGATTTTAAATTTTAAATTTTAGAGCAACACTATTAGAAAAGAATGTTTTGCTACATTCAAAGTTCTCTAATGTTTGTGACCTTGTGAATTATTTTGTGTAGTATGTTTTTAATAGTTTGTAGATAAGGTTTGAGCATGCTATGAGTGTGTATTATTCCTATTAGATCAGTCAAAATTGATTTTTTCTGATGTTAACTACCTTTAAATTTAAATTACTTTCAAGTTGATTTGGAACCATAGTAAACTATCTTTGGAAAGTTTAAGTTTTGGTTACAATGAAATTGGTTTGAAATTTTTTTTTGCAAATAACATGCTTATAATTAAAAGAAAAAACTTAGATTAACGGGGAATTGTTTGAAAGATGTTCAACCATGTTGCACAACACTTCAGAAAGCCCCATTAATATTATAAAATATCTCATGTTTATGAATTAATTTTAATGGAATCAAACTACTTTATTATTGTAATTTCACTAGTGTGATTGCCAAGAAAAAATGTTTTATTGAGCTTGAAAAAACTGAATTATTAATCTAGTCTCATTAGAAAAATAAATTCAAAAGCTTAGTGCACCAAAAACAAATTTTGAAGAGAAGTTTGAAAAAGTAGTATTGTAGCAAGAAAGCAAAAGGTTAGGGGTGTTTGTTCCATAACATTTTTAAGTTCATTGAACCATTCTAGTAATAGAAACATGAAAAGACACTTGAGAGGTCCATGTCTTCTAACTAGAGAAGTATTTAATCAATCTAAGGTCCATCACAAACTGACTTGAATCAAGAACCTATCATATCTTACAATGAATGCCCTTCATAGTGTGACTATTATTGTGTGGCAGTTTTTACTATGATCACAAAAATTAAAATTCAAAGATACATCAAATCCTTTGTCTTGCATGTTTGAGGGAACATTGGACTACTCTAAACTCTATTCAACTCTTGATTCTATTTGGAAACCTTCTAAAGATTAATAATGATGACATGTATCTGA
>MU225439.1:1697141-1719348 GCA_018584345.1 Thuja plicata
GCCAAGATCAAGAACCTAATAACAGTGATATTATGTCTATAAAGAGACAACTCAATTCATTATGAATTGTAGTGGGTGAATGAATGAAAAGAGGATGCTGAAGAGAAACTGATGAAGAGCAACTTCATACAGTCCTGATCAATCAAGCTGAGGAAAGAGCTAAATTTTTCTGCGGACACCAAGCAACAGAGCACAACATGATCGAGTAGAATCAAAGTGGAGAAAAGGTATAAACTGAGATATTTTGATCAAAACAATTTTATGAGATTACAATAGATCTGAAAATCTGCAAGTATAAGTTGTATGTGAATAGATCATATTGTTTCAGCTTAACCATTGATTCAAAAAGTCTCTTAACTGAGCGAGATTTAAAGATCCTTTCTATATTAAGATACATCCCAAGGAGTATCAAAAAGTTTGATCATAAAGATAGCATGAGCTGCTAGATGCCTATTGACAGGCTAAGTGAGTGTTCGATCAAGGAAGGTAGCATAGAGATGTCAAATATCAAGTGACAAACTAAACTTTTAAATCCTCTAACAAGGTCACACCTAACAGTGTGTTTGTAACCTTTCACAAGGTTGGCTCTTCACCGAGCTCACTTTAGAAGAGTGAAAAATTTGGGTTACCGGTCCCAAGTGGTTTTTCCCTTAATAGGGTTTCCGCGTTAAAAATTAATGTGTCAATATGTTTATGAGTCATTACTTTAGTGTTTGCATTACACATAGCTTAACTGGATTGATCGGTATACTCTAGATAATTTACTATATTTCGATAAATTAACAAACTGCTATTCGGTAAACATACAATATTTGGTTTTACAAAGCATTTTGAACAGTAGTAATTTGATAATAGTATTTGGAGGCATTCATCTTATAGGACTGAAGATAACTAGAGGCTTAATATTGTGGTACTAATTTTTTGGGTTGATTATTGAAATATTTTTGAGGCCACCGATTCACCCCACCTCTCAGTTATTACTAACAATTGGTATCAGAGCTTGTGTGCTTAGAAAGGGAGTTTAACAGCTCAAGCAAAAGATCACAAGATGAACAGATGAGATGTGCCCATGTTGAACAAAGACAACTTTGCATCATGGAAAAACATAATAAGACCACCTATCAGGTATTGGCAATGATGTTACTCAATACCTTGACACTGAATATGTGTTGCCTATAGGATCTCATACTCTTGAGAAATCAAGAGAAAATAATGAGCATAATTGCATGATGATAGAACTTACCTCATCACTCTCTGATGCTGAGTTTGAAGATGTTAAAACCTGCACCTCTGCAAAGCAAATATGGGATAAGTTAAAGCTGGTACATGGAGGAGCTTTCAATGTATTAAGAGCCAAGGCAGAAAGCCTAAGAGGGAGGTTTGATGACCTAAGAATGAAAGGAGAGAACATCACTTAGTATAGCTACAGAATCAATGAGGTAGTCAATTCTATCTGAGGAGTTGGAGGTGTACTTGAAGAAGAGATAGTGGCAAGTAAAATCTTAAGAACCTTACTGCCTGTATATACTATTAGAGTTTTTGCTATTCAAGAAATGAGAGCAATTGCAAACAATATAGTTAATCTAGATAGTCTGATTGGTAGACTGATTTCATTTGAGATGAATAACTTTGACAAAGAGTGTCTTACCATCTATAAAATCTGCATTTAAATCTTCATTGAAAATAAGCAATTCAAGTTATAGACATGTTATAAATGATAGTGACAGTGATAATGAGGATCAAGGACTTGATTAGATTGAAGCACTAATGGCCAGAAGATTGCAAAGAGGCAAAGGAAGATACAAAGGTAAATTACCACTTGTATGTTTTAATTGTAAAGAGGTTGGACACTTTGCTGCAAGATGTCCGAATAGAAGAAAAGATGACAAAGGAAATGACAGATCATATGAGAAGAAATTTGATAAAGGTGATAATAGAGACTACCGGAACAACCGACAATCTGACAAGAGAGATACCTGAGACTACAAGGACAAAGGGAAAAAATATTGTTACCTAACTGAAAATGGAGCTGATGACACCAACACTAAATCAGAAGAAGACATCGAGATGGTATTTGTAGCTATGAAGGATGATTCAGATGAAGATGAAGAAAGGTATGTAGAAACTACACTCATATCTAAAATTAGTAAAAATGATGTCTGGATCATAGATAGTGGCTGCACTCACCATATGACCGGTGATAAACAAAAGTTTGAGACTTTTGAATACTATAATGGTGGTTCAGTGAGAATGGGAAATGATGCACCTTATCCAGTTGAAGGTAAAGGGACTATAATGTTGAATAACCTAATAAAATGTGAAAATGCCTACTGGGTTAAAGGACTGAATTATAATTTGTTAAGTGTTTCATAGCTAAACAATTTAGGTCACAGAGTAGCGTTTGAAAATAAGAAGACATAGATCTTCAATGAATCAATAAGGTTGGTTGGTACCAGTGATCAGACAAAAGGTAACCTTTTCTATCTTGATGACACTAACAACACTTGTTTGATGGATAGAAACGAAGACATATGGTTGTGGCACAAAAGGTTGTGTCATTTGAAATTTGACAACATGATAAAGATAAGCAACAAGAGGAATGTCAGAGGCTTACCGAGCATGACTAAGCCCGAGCATATCATATGCAAGAATTGTCAAAAAGGTAAAATGACAAAGTATAGTTTCAAGAGTAAAACCCATACATCTACTGCAATTCTAGAATTAGTCCATACAGATCTATGTGGACCCATGAGGAAAAAGAGCTACTATGAAGATAGGTATTCTATACTCTTTATTGATGATTATTCTAGAATGATGACAGTCATGTTCTTGAAAGATAAATCTGAAGCATTTAAGATGTTTAAATGGTATAAAACAATGGTAGAAAAATAAAGTGAAAAGAAATTGAAATGCTTAAGGTCAGATAGAGGATGGGAATTTACTTTAGAAGAATTCATTGACTATTGCAATGAGCATGGAATTAAAAGACAAGTTTATGCACCAAGAACACCACAACAAAATGGAATTGCTGAAAGGAGAAATAGATCAATTGTTGACAGTGCAAGAACATTAATGATTGAGAAAAACATCACTCAAAATTTCTAGAGGGAAGCTGTCAGTACTATTGTCTACACATTAAATAGAGTAAAATTGAAGAAGGACACAAAGAAGACACCCTATGAGCTTTGGTATGGTCACAGACCTAATGTAAGGTACTTCAGAATCTTTGGTAGTCAATGTTATATTTTTAAGGATGAAAGAAATGGAAAACTTGACTGCAAAAGTGAAGAAGGTATATTTCTAGGGTACTCAACCAAAAGAAAGGCCTATAAGTGTCTTAAAAAGTCATCTAACAAAATCATTGTAAGTGCAAATGTAAAAATAGATGAATTTGCAGAAAAGAATGATAGGGAAAGTAGAACAGAACCGAAGGATTACAACAGGTTTGTTTATACAGAACCTGACACTCTACCCGAGTAGTAGTGTGTTTCTCTTAAGCATCAGAACATTGCAACCAAGCATCAGGCTACAATTATCAAAAATCAGGATAATCCTCAAGATGATGTTTTGAACGATGGAGATGAGAACGAAGGTCAAGAAGATGATCAAATTGATTAACAAAGAGCTTAACTGAAACTTGCCAAGTATGTCAAAAGACATAATCCACAGAATCAAATCATAGAAGACAAGAAGGATGGAACAAGAACAAGAAGTAAGTCAGTAAACACTAGATGTTTACTTTTTTATTTTGAGCCTAAATCTGTTAACACCGCACTTGAGAATGAAGAATGGGTCAGTGCAATGAATGAGGAAATATAGCTGATTGAGAAGAAGTATACATGGACACTAGTACCGATACCAGATGACAAGAATGTCATTGGTACCAAATGGATATTCAAAAACAAGCTGAATGAGAATGGAGAAGTCACAAAAAACAAAACAAGGTTAGTATGCAAGGGATATGCACAAGAAGAAGGAATTGATTATGGAGAAACGTTTGCACCCGTTGCTAGACTAGGAGTTAGAATCTTACTTGCTTATGTTGCATATAAAGGATTCAAGGTATGGGTAAAAGCACAAAGTTGTGTAACATTTCAAGACCACTTATCAGCACAGCAAAAGTTGAGTATTTCTAAATAAAAATTAATTTTTGTCAAACATATGGTCTAGCTAGATTCATTCTAGCTAAGCTAGATAATTGGTTAAACTTTTGCAATTGGAAATGTCTATTAAATGCATGTTTTATACCAATTACCAAWGAAATAAAATTATTTTAGAAAATCAATGTTTCAATAACCCCTACTCWTTTTAATGATATTTTTAAAAAAATATGAAAAATACCCTTTTGTAGATCTCAGAGTCAAGATTATTKTCATATAAAGTTTATAATATTTTGATTAGAKCTAATATA
The DNA here is from genome assembly GCA_018584345.1 of Thuja plicata. NCBI lineage: Eukaryota > Viridiplantae > Streptophyta > Pinopsida > Cupressales > Cupressaceae > Thuja > Thuja plicata. The sequence continues at coordinate 1,701,553 of MU225439.1, forward strand.
TTATAATTTCAAAATACAACAAGTAGGTATTTCAACATTCAAGAAGATGTTGCTTCAAATAAATAAAAAAATAGTAAATCATATCAAAAAAATTTAAAATTTATATTTAACACTAGAGGAGAGAGTCATCTTCAAGAATATGTAATTTTTTTTCTGAATGGTGTAGATTTGATAGGGGAAATTTGGAGGGAGATGAAAATTGTCAATTTCTGATAAGTTCAAATTTGAACAGTTATAACGGAGAAAATATACATTAAAAATCAATCTTTCTTCTTTTCTGCACTAGCTATACATTTTATCTATAACATATTTTGAAATCAGAGGAAAAATAGATTATTTGCATATACTTGTTTAAAGGGAACTAGACCCCAGATTTTTCAGCAATGGAAAAATGACTTCAAAAATTAAAAAACTTTGTACATTCTTGTTCAAATTTTTTAAAAAAAAATTATAGACATAAACCTAATCCATTTTTACATCATCCTCAAATTATAAATACAAATGCCACCTTTTATGTCATTAAAGTTGAACAATTTGCATGTTGTGGTCTTTTTCTTTTATAAAAGTGTGACACAAGTTTGTACTTTTACTCATATACTAGATGGATGTCAAATCTACATTCCTAAATGGAATACTGGAAGAAGAGGTATACATTGAACAACTAGAAGGGTTTGTTGATTCAGACAAGAGAAACATGGTATGTAGACTACATAAAGCCTTGTATGGATTAAAACAAGCACCAAGAGCCTGGTATGAAAGACTTCACTCATATCTCATTAGCATAAAATTTGTTAGAACAAGTGAAAATAACAATCTGTACTTAAAAGAATATACCAATGGTAATATTCTGATTGCTATAATTTTTGTTGATGATATCATTTTTGGGGGAAATGAAATGTTATGCAAATCCTTTGCTAATGAAATGAGTAAAGAATTTGAAATGTCTATGTTTGGAGAGATTGAATTCTTTCTTGGTCTACAGATTCTTCAACAAGATGCAGACATATATATCACTCAGTCCAAATACATCAAGGAAGTGCTAAAGATATTCAAGATGGAAGATTCCAAACTAGTTGGAACACCTATGGCTACTAGGTGTAAGCTGACCAAAGAAGACAAATCTAATGTGGTAAATCAAACCTTATATAGATCAATGATTGACAAATTAATGTATGTTGTTCACACTAGACCAGATATAGCACATGCAGTTGGAATAGTTGCAAGATTATCTACTAATCCAAAAGAATCACATATGACTTCTATCAATAGAATTTTGAGATATCTAAAGAACACTGAGGACTATGGCTTATGGTACAAGAGAGAAGGAAAATTTGAGCTACAAGTCTATACAGATGTTGATTGGGCTGGAAACATTGATAACCGAGAGAGCACAACTGGAGGAGCATTCTTCATGGGTGACAGACTTGTCACATGGATCAACAAGAAGCAAGGATACATCTCTCAGTCTACTACAGAAGCAGAGTATGTTGCTGCTACTACAAATTGCTCCAATATTGCATGGATCAAACAATTACTAGACGGTATGCATATGAAGACTCTTGAACCAGTAATTATATATTGTGATAATAGAAGTGCAATTGACATCTCTAAGAATACAGTCATGCATGCTAAGACTAAACATATTTCTATCAAGTATCACTATCTTAGAGAACACGTGCAAGAAAAGGAAGTGACACTAGAATATGTTCAATCAAAAGAATAACTAGCTGACATATTCATCAAGCCATTACCAAAAGATACATTTGAGTACTTGAGATAGAGACTAGGGGTCCAACCCTTGTCTATCGGTTAGTAAGCTGACTAAGAGGTTGCATCAGCCTATATCAAATCTGAAGATCATTCATGTTGATGCACAACCGAGATGAGCAACAACAGATACATGTGTACATAGAAAGGTACAATTATGCATCGAACATCAGTGACATTGCAATACTGATGGATAGGGAAATTCAAAGAATATATTATGCACAGTGATGGAACATGATATAGATGATTATTTTATTTGGCATTGTTGTCAAAGGGAGAGATGATTCTATTATCATTCATACAAATGGAGAGATGATTCCATTATCATATAAAGGAAGACATGATGATAAAGGGAGAGATTATCTCATTGATAAGAAAAGATTATATCATTATCCATGAAGTGAAGATACTGAGAATCAAAAGGAAGAGTTAAACAATATTCTAAGGGAGAGAAATTGATTACATATGAAATATCCATTTAAGGGAGAGAAGTAACAAAGGGAGAGAGTTTAGACAAAGAGAAAGATTTTTGTCAAAGGAAGAAGAGATTATCAAGAAGAGGAACAGTCAAGGGAGAGCACATATCAGAAAAGAGATATCAAATGGTACATCTATCCAGTGAAGGGATTGAAGATTGAAGACAACCACTCTGCATGAAACAAATCAAAGCTATTTTTTAGCTTATCGAGAGCCAAACATTTGTAGTTATATTAGGAAAGCTTGATGAAACTGTTATATTTCATATTTTATTAGTAATAGTATAGTATGATAATGTAGTATGTTGCTAGCAATGCCAAAGGGAGAGATTCATGACATGTAACCGATTGAATGTTTAAAAATGTTAAGTTGATCACCGAAATGTAGAAAGATAGTGCAAGAAATTAAATTAGTTAATGAGTTGTATTGTCATTGATGTCAACTTGATATAATCTAATCGGTTATAATCAAAGTGTCAAATACTTCAGAGAATCAAAGAGATAAAGATTATGTTTTTTAGTAATGCATAAAAGACAATCATTCACAATGTGAATTCAAACACCAACAGTCAGTGGACACCGACGGACAAAGATCATCAAAAGTCAAGTCACAGTGTTGCCCGAGCAAGAACACCGATGAGCAGAATCACAAGGAAAATCGACGACCAGAAACATAGTGTAAACCAACGGAGAAACCCGAGGAGAACAGAAGTGTTGATCGAAGCTATCAAAGAGTTAAACACCAAAATTAACTTGAGTTCAAAAATGACAAAATATCTAGCTGGCAGAGCTATATATAGACTTAACTAGTAGTTATCTTTGTTTTCATCAACAAGATAAAGCTAGAGATAAGTAATGGATTTAAAGCTATTTTGTCCAGTTGGCATGAAGATCTCTATGAGAAAAATCAGGATTTTTGCTTTAAATCCAATTGGTGAGAATTGTGGATCACGCCAAGTTCAAGAACCTAATAATGGTGACATCATGTCTATAAAGAGACAACTCAATTAATTATGAATTGCAGTGGGTGAATGAATGAAAAGAGGATGTTGAAGAGAAAATGATGAAGAGAAACTTCATACAGTCTTGATCAATCAAGCTGAGGAAAGAGCTAAAGTTTTCTACGGACATCGAGCAACAAAGCATAGCATCACCGAGTAGAATCAAAGTGGAGCAAAGGTATAAACTGAGATATATTAATTAGAATAATTTTATGAGCTTACAATAGTTTTGAAAATCTGCAAGTATAAGTTGTATGTGAATAGATCATATTGTTTCAGTTTAACCATTGATTCAGAAAGTCTCTTAACCGAGCGGGATTTAAAGATCATTTCTATATTGAGATACATCCCAAGGAGTATCAAAATTTTGATCATGAAGATAGCATGAGATGCCAGATACCTATTGACGGGCCAAGTGAGTGTTTGATCAAGGAAGGTAGCATAGAGATTCCAGATATCAAGTGATAGACTAAACTTTTAAATCCTCTAACGAGGTCACACCTAATAGTGTGTTTGTAACCTTTAATAGGGTTGGCTCATTACCGAGCTCACTTCAGAAGAGTGAAAATTTTGGGTTACCAGTCCCAAGTGGTTTTTCCCTTATCAAGGTTTCCATGTTAAAAATCCATGTGTCAATGTGTTTATGAGTCATTACTTTGGTGTTTTGCATTACACATAGCTTAACTGGATTGATCGGTATACTCTAGATAATTTACTATCTTTCGGTAATTAACAGAATGATATTCGATAAACATACGGTAGAAGGTTTTACAAAGCATTCCGAGCAGCAGTAATTTGATAATAGTATTTGGAAGCATTCATCTTATAGGACTGAAGATAACTAGAGGCTTAATATTGTGGTACTAAGTTTTTGGGTTGATTATTGGAATATTTTTAAGGCCACTGATTCACCCCCCCTTCTCAGTTATTACTAACAAATAATTGTCATTATAAATCAATGGACTGTTAAAATAATGAAAATTCATAGAGTACACCTACTATGACATCAAATTTCTCACCAAATACATAGTCCCTCATTCTCAAACTAGTTGCATTGAAAAGAGAACTCAAAACATTAATAGAATCCATAGTTTAAGAATTTTCCATCGGTGCAAATTGGAGTTATCAACATATCATTCACCAAACCCTAGTTAATGAGGGTTTTGAAACTATTTTTAGAAAATCCCTTCATTCTCACTCTAGAATCCATGGTTAAGGCCCAGATCAAAGCCAAAGAAAATTTAATTCACTATTCTAAAACTCCAAATAGGTTTTTTTTATCACATTCAACCCAAATGCTATAAGAAATATGCAAAGAAACAGTAAGAAACATGCCTGTTTGTAGAGACAGTTAAGTTTGTTGAGAAAAATCTAATCTTACATTCATTAAATCTTCAAACTTTCTCCAATCCTTCATATGAGGATAAAATCACCTGCTACCACTTTCATCATGTTATCCCTTTGTTCACATTCAACAGATCTATAGTATTCTTGTACACACTTGACAATCCAAAGGATAATGTCTACTAGGTCTACTCCTAAGGATTCTACCTTTCCTACTATCATTCCCATCAATGGAATATAAATGTTACACTTCATGTATTTTCTATCTTATATCACTTTGAAGAAAACAATGATATCTCTACTTTATATTGCATTGAAGCTTATATGGTTCCTCTATTGTATGATTATTCTTTAAAGGGCACTAGCTCAATGGAAGAGCACCTGCTTTATAAGCAAAAGAATGGTGGTTCGATTCCATCGTGCCTTAATATGACTAAATTTATGACTAAATTAATCACTAAATCTATGACTAAATACATGACTAAATATACGACTAAATACGTGACTAAGTATGCACTTAAATATGCGACTAAATACATGACTAAATCCGCAACTAATTTCATGACTAAATCCATGCTAAATATGGGACTAAATCTGTGACTAAATCATTTAGTATTAAATTTAGTCACGTTATAAATTACTAAAAATTATCTACTAATAGTCACGTGACTAAGTTTAGTTATTTATATACATTTTTTAATAGTTTTTTTAGTCACATGTTGTTTTTGTACTAGTGTCTGGTACACTTCTAGGATATTTAGAAAATATTCTCCACCATCTTTGTAGAAATGTTAAAAATGTCTCTCCATTATGTTGTTTTGTGTTGCAAAGGTCCAAAATAGTAACCTCGTGCTCAATGTTATATGAATATTGTGTGACAAACTTGTTTACTAATAATTCCTTAAATGCCTTGATACCGGGTGGTAATTTGGAAAACCACTCCATAGCTTGTCTGCCTAGACTCCTTAGGAATAATCTCATTAGGTATGTTTTCTCACGAATGAATTCCATACTTAGAGTGCAAAACTCTCTAATGTGATTTTGGTCTGTTGTACTCATGTATTTTTCATACTTAGGAAATTCTACATTTGGTGGAAAAGGCACAATATCCAAATGCTTATCAAATGGAAAAGGAAAAGTGCCCTCTAAAGTATACCTCTTTGTAGAGGATCCTCTTTGAAATTAATTAATTTTTTATTGAAGGGATTGAATGTGTTTGTTTAAAGCCCCTATAGGATTTACCTCATCTTCCTCTTGTTTTAGTTTTGAAACATCTTAGTCATGAGGCAACTTAACTCCTAGTTGTGATAAGGTTATGAAGTACCTTTCCTTGACTATTTAAAGTACCCTCTCCATAAGTTTTTGAAATAGAGGACTTTTTTGAGCTTCCCTTATCTTTTCTTCTATTATTTCCTCATCTTCAACATTATTAGTGTCATGGTTGATATTGTTGTTAGCCCTAGCTGAATCATTCTCTTGTTGCTCCATATTTGATTGACTTGTTTGATCAATTTGTTGATTTTGAGCCACTTGTTGAGTTTCATCTACGTGTGGTTGAGGTTGATTTTTTCTTTGAAGGGGTACCTCTTCTAGTGTCACTTCACCATTATGATCTTGGGATGTTTTGAATTTATAAGCTCTTGTCCTTATAGGCATGAAACTTAACCTTGGATCACCTCTTGATTCAAGACCCTATTGAATAAATTGGTTGAATTTAGAATCCTAATTGAGTTTGTCAAACAAATGATATGTGAGAGTTGTAATTGTGGTTAATCAAAGTGAAGTGTGTCTAAGGATATGGATTCTAATAGAGAAAGGTTTGTCTCTATGATGAAGACTCTAGATTTTCACCTAGATTTCTTGAGTTATTATTAAAGGACATGTGATCCTTGATGATGAACTTTCCAAAATTAAAGACCAAGATGGTTTATCAACACTTGAAAATTGACTTGATATGAATGGAATAAAAGGAGGATTATCGATTTGTTTGAGGCTATACAAATGGTAGATTTCTAAATATGTTTAACAGAAAAGAGCCCTACTCTGAAAACGGTATCAAAAAATACTCGAAATGCTAGGAGATACTCTCTTTTTAAAGGCGACATTTCATAGGCAGTGAGATTGGAGAAGGATACAACTTGGCAACTTTGACAACAGTTTTAAATGCGACAATATAGGTATTAAAAGTGACACCTAAATTATCAAATGTTATGTGAAACTGCTTATATGCAATTTTGTTTTAATTAAAGGAAATGAAACACCGGTTATATGCAATATAAAATGTGTCAAAGACAATGAAATGTTTTTTAAAGTTGAAACACTACCTAACTTTTGTAAGTTCGTGAATTTTACGTTGCTTGATGTTTTTGGTTGTGAACAAATGAATTCTTCTGATTGTTAGGATCATGAAAACACAACAAATAATATCTAGCACTTTTTTCCCTACAACTCTACAACATGTAGTGTATGTTCTCAAACCATTTCCAAAGGTATAAAATAATAGAACACTTCAAGCAATCTACTTAAGGAAATTATTGGGTTCAATACATTAGTTATAGCCTCACGAAATTGGAATAAATTCGAAACTCGGTATTCCTAACTCTTGTGCTCTATCTCCCTTTAATCAAAGAGGTAATCTCATGCAGAGATGATGATAAAATTATGCACTTTAGCAGGCCTTCAAGGTGTGAAACAAGAATTTTTGGTAATCACTTCCAAAAACCTTTTTCCTCACAACCAGGAGAGTACGTATGGTGAGTAGATTCAAAGGACAATGCAATCCTCTTGCACTATATATGATATACCATAGATAAATGGGTGTGCCTTCTATTTAACAAGGTTGTAGTTATGATTTCGTTTGAAAATATTTGATTTTATCTCACATTATAGGAGCTTCCGACCATCATAAAAATATGTTTTTGCACAATTCGGAAGAACTACTAGAGGAAGGCTATTCTCAAAATATTTTCAGCATTCACCCCATTAAGGATGAATGTATTTTTATTATAGTAGATCGGATTACCATGGCTAAGATGGGTCTAGTATTTTGATCACTAAAATAGGTGAGAGCATATCGCTACTACTTTTTGCCTTCAAACACATGAATAACGTAATTTATTTTTTGACCTTATCTAACTATGGGGGGATCTTGATAGGTTTGGAATTTTGGTCACCCAAGATAGGGGAGAGCATAGGCCTACTATCTCAATCCACAAGCAAAGGTCTTTTAATTTGATCTATGTTTTAATAATAAATTGCCGCAAGATTCAATTTCAATGGAAATAAATGTAACACAAGATTTTGGGATTTTGAGTGTGCACCTTTGATAATTTTCAGCATTTTTATTTTATTTTAGGATTTTTAGCAATAGCTCCTTAACATCCTTAGCAAGTAAGATTCACAAACGTCAATTCCAACACACACATCCAAGATCAACAAAATCAACAATGTTAGCAAATAAACCAAATTCATAAAGGATACAAATTCCAATCGATTTCAACACGATACCTAGCTTGATACATATTTAATAATTTAGAAAATCTATCATAAGCTTTGGCTTCTTCACTAATTATAACCATTTCATTTGCCCATTGTACCTTTTTTTCATAAGAGTTCACCTTCTTGATAGCCTTTTGAGAGTAATAATATAGAATCCTGTAAGTAATCTTCCTCAATTTCATGACCTTTGACATCTGCAAGTTATCATCAATTAGATATAGCTCTTTGTTTTACACATTTTAATTTAATTTCAAAAGTGATATTACAGGGATCAAAAGTGACTGTACTAGAATTAAAAGCAATAATATTTAGTTCAAAAGTGGTGTCTTTATATTCAGAAGCAACATCCTTTTTTTTAAAAGTGATCTGCAATTTGACTCGAAAGTAACACACGTTGGGCCAGAAGCAACATTCTTTACTTTATCAAAAACCTGCAACAGAGAACATAAAAGATATTAAAAGAAAATAACAAATCTAATATGATGTTATTGTACTTCAAAGCAATGTATGAAGAATTAAAACTGATGTAAGTTGTATCAAAAGAACATTCTTTAGTTTATATACGATGTGGTTCAGATCAGAGGTGATATTCTTTGTTGCAAAGGAAATGATATTCTAGTCAGAATCGATCTTATGTGTCATTCTCATAACTTGCAAGCACAAATCTACAAAAAGAAGCTCAATAACTAATTAGAATTAGTGAGGCATGGGCCCCATAGTTGACGTCATTTGTGTGTGTGTGTGTGTGTGTGTGTGTGTGTGTGTTTGTTTTGTGTACTACAAACCTATATAAGACATTAGAATAAGCTTTCAAATCAATTTGATATAACTAGCTAAAAATAATGAAATGAAAGACATCATGAGCATCATATTACTCTCTATTTCTAAGGACTTCTTGATAGCTCTCAATTGCAATTCGATTCACAAGTGACAACTTATAAAATGATATTTCAATTATTTGATATGGATCTATGCTATGGTAAATGAAAATTCTATGTTAAATGATGAAGAACACTAAAATGTAAAGATATTTCTCCATTATGATGATGCCTTCAATGACAATTCTATGCTAACATGTATGCAAAATGACTATAGTGAAATTACTAAATGAGAGTGGATGATTTACCCTAATTATGCATACTTTTTATGGCATTTCTCAAGGTGTTAGGGGTGAGTTTTATTAACCATGGTAATGGTATGGTTGGAGTTAGGGCTTGATGATGTGTCTAAAATTGATGGTCAAGATTGCCTTATGAGATGAATGGTCAAGATTGCAAAGGCTTGGATTAATCCTTGTGAGCTTAAAGATGATCTCTCATTGGTTGATTTGATTTTTTTTATGTAGTGGTAGGTGAGAGATTTTAGGAAGGAATTAATCCAAAAGAATTAATTAAATTAGCCATATATCTTGAGTGAATGTGTTCTAGATTTGATTAATTAAAGATGACTATATAATCAAATGTTCAGTTCAATTACATAATTAGATGATTTTGATTTAATTAATCCAAATAGCATGAATTTAATTAATATTTCTCTTTGACCATTTTTAACTGTATACAGTTACATATAGCTTGATAGTTCAATATTTACAATGAGAGATCTAATTCAAGAACTAAGGAACCATGTATTTGACCCGATCTATAGAAGATATCCAAGAATAGGATCAATTTTCCTAATAGAATTGTGAGGGGAAAAAAATTACAAGTGTACAAGAATGAGAAACTACAAAGAGGTTGGTAATTTTTTCAAAGTGGTTGAGAGAATTCAGGGGGCAGTTTTGGGCTCAGTCAAGGTAGTAGCAAGCATATAAGGGCAGATTGAGGTACTTCATCAATAGGGAGACCAATGTTGAAGACTCTCTCCCATAAAAACTCTTTGGAGAACTTTCAAGGGTCTTTAATGACCATTTTTTGTTAGATTCAACCCAAAAGAATTTGCTGACATTTTCTTCTCTTTATTGCACATGTTGCAAACTAGCAATCAAATGCTATTTTCTATAAAGAAGATTATAGTTTCAAAATAAAAGGGAGTTCTTTCTATTTTCTTTGTCATGAATTGTAACTTTTGAGTTATTTCAAGACAAAATATAGTATTGTAACTCTATAGTACTTAAAAGAGACTTGTATTGCAGCTATTAGAAAGTGTCTTTAATCGATAAAAGAAGCTATTTTACCTTTTCTCATCATTTTTTATTGTGTGAAACAAGATAGTTGATGCAATATTATGGTGAAATTATCTTCGCTTTTATATCTATACTATTTATTTGCCTTGATTCAAAATATATGTGCTACTGCAGGTCATAACTTGCATTCAAAACTAATTAACGATAAAGTTTAAGTTGTTTTAGTGTTTTTACTTCCTTCTAAATGATTTCCTTAACATAATGTACCTAGTTATGAAATGTTGTTGAAAATCCCTATAAAATGTTGAGTTGTGTATGTCATGGTTCTTATTATTGATTATATTGTGTGTTTAAATCAAGAAATAGTAAAGGTCTAGAAAAATCATTGGTGCATCACCCCATAGTAGTCATAGGTTTTATTCAAAGAATTTCTCTTCCCATTTCCTCTAAAACTTAATAGCTTTAGGATTAGTGTAGGTGATTTCCAAGAGGAATTCAACCTTTTACAGAGGTCCATCTCCATTACAGGTTACCCACAACCTAGAGGCATTTCCATATTTCATAAGGCAACTTAGTTTTAAGATCAGTAGGGTGCAAGCTTGTGTGATAACAAGTTTTGGCACACTCAGTGGGACAATTTGAAATTTTCTAGTTCAAATAATTCCATTATTTGCTAAGGTTTGGTGTGTATATCAATAATTTCTACCTTTAGAGGCACTAAATTCATACACCTGGTAGCTCTATAAGAATATCCACTAGTTTGATGTAGAGAAGTGTTGATAAGAACCAATTTCTATAAAAAGTAGACCTGATGTTATCTCTTTTGAAGAAATTTATATGAACTTTTAGCTCTTTGAATGAAGGAATGTGTTTGTGTTTTATGGAAACATGTCATATCATCCTTTATTTCATGAAAATACTATCCATGCATCTTCCTACCAACCATATCAAAAAAAATACACTGTTAGTTTTTTTTTAAATGGTCCAAATGTCTTTGCTACAATAGGAAATGAGCAAGTTAAATATTATTACCAACCAAGCACCCCTAATCAAGCTTTGTGGTAACAAGAATATGTCCATCAGAAACTCCAAGAGAGATATTTTATTCCCAGATAACATAATTAGTCTTGTAATCAGCCACAAAATGTTGACAACGTGAGCATAAAGGATATGACATTATCCTTCCAAAAATAACTTGAAGTTGTTAAGAAAAAGGATAATTTTAACTTTCATAAAGGGATGAAAGTTACAAAGAAATCAATATGAAAAATCTCTTGCAAGAGAGGTTGTAGAAAAAGAAGAGTAGACAAGGTTATTACTTGTTTGAGGTAAAAAACTAGAGACTCAATCAACTCCTTGCATTTTGGAGCATCATGTGAAAGATGAGGTCCTCAAAATCAAAATCCCCAATTTTAACCAAGGTAATCCTTCTAATCCCTCTAAATTTAACATTCCAATTTTTTGAAAACCTTTCCAAAAATCTTAACTTACACAAGTTGAGCCTCCTATTCCTAAAGAGAACCCCTGTTAAGAGCTAACTTGCTTTAAAGAAGCCCAATAAGCCTATCAAATTTCCCCATCTTTTGAGTCATCTTGTCCTAGTCATTTTATATTGCTCCCAAAGGAACCTATAATTTGGAAAAAAAATTGGTTTCATGACAAAGAAAAGGTGGAACTTCAAGAAGATAAGGAAGAAACTATTGTTGAAGAGTGTTCTTATAGTTTAAGAGTTGACAAATCAGACTCATTACAAGAAAAACATGAGCATATAGATTTGGGGCAGAAGTATGAAAAACAAGAAGAGGTTGGTGCAAGAGAGGATGCTAAATTTTGGTTCAATGAGATACCTTATTTCTTTGAACATGATGAAGAGAAGATGGTTATGGTCACACCAATTGTAGGTCTGGAGCAGCGGGATATAGAGAAAGAAAGTAGAACATGTTATGAAGTGTTGGTTGATTTATTTGAACAACTTCCTTTCTTTATCAAAGAGGACGAAAATATGCTAATACTTACATCATCTCAAGAGTTGGGATATAAAGATCAAAAAGTAGGAAGAGTTTTGAATCAATTGGAAGATGCAAGTTACCATGTTGGGATACTAGAATATGATGAGGTAAATAAGGACAACTTCATTTTGCAACAAAGATAGGTTCAGTTATTGATATAGTTGAATATGATAAAAAAAATTGAACTCATATCTCAACAAGATGACTTTTATGATCTTATAATTCATCAAGAGAGTTTTCATAAAGAAAAAGATGATCATTTTATACAAAAAAGTGAAGAAGGTTTTAAAGAAGATAATTTTTGGGAAGAACTGGAAATATTTTGTACAAGCTTAGATACAAAACCAACATATCCTAAGTTGGAAAATCACAAAAAATGTGACAAAGATGTGGAAGAATTCATGTTTCCACTTGCATCACATGAGGTAAATCATTTCAATCAGCAAGATGATGTCAAAGAAGTAGTCCATCAGCTAGAGACCAACAAAGAAAGCTCAAAGTTTTTTTTGTCACAAGGGTGTCCTATCAGACATCCAACTAGAATCCATGTTGAATAGGAATCATTAGTGAAGCTTGTACCCAAGCATGAAGCTAGAGCTGAAGAAGAGAAATTTTAATTTACCTTTGCATTTCACAACATCAAAATGCATGACCAACATGAAGAGGTAAATGAATTTGTTTATGTCCTTCAATAAAAGTTTCAGCTATTTTTTAAATACCAATCAATGCTCCATCTATTATGAGTTGTCCTTAAATTTGAAAAACATTGCAAGTTGAGAATAAATGGAAACTATTTTAGTCAACTTGTAAATGGTTTTGTTTAAGTTGTTTATCATTCTGTTATTCTAGAGTAGGTTAGGTTTTAATTCTAATAAGTGTTGTAACACATTGTTTATGTCTTTCTTCCAACTACTGAAGCACATTAGTTGTTGCTTTTTTAGGTGTTTTGTTAGAGGGAGGTATTATTAGTAATGTCAAGTCTAATTTAGAGTTTGTGTCATGTCTCTAATGACTCCTTTTTCCCAAAGGAATTGTAAAGGTTACTAATCTTAGAAGCTTAGAAAGCAAGCATCCCTCAAAAGTCACAAAAGATGTTACCATTTTTTATTATTTTGTCAAGTATGCCAAAATAAAAAAATAAAAAGATGTTTAGAGGTATAAATACTTTATTTATACAAGTCTTTCTTGCAAAAGCCGGGTTTTAAAGGCTTAGGTACCAAAGGAGGGGAATAAAGGTTCATGAGAAAATATTATCACCATCAAAAGTGGGAAAAGTTAAAGGTTTGGTTTTCTTTTGAAAATGTCTCCATCCATGTTGTTGAAGAATTTATGGTTTTATTCTTTCATTATTGCATTGTTTTGACAAGTGGCATAAGATAGGGCAACTAAATTTTTTTTATAAATACCATGTTTTAAGAACAAAGAGAAGAACATGCCTTGAATTAATGAGTTTTTGTTCATGAACCAATTTTTAGATATTAAGAGAGATTTAATGTTTAGTTTGATTGAATCTTTCAAAGCACAGAACATTGAAACTACCTGGAAGCAAAACATGACAAGTTGGATACACAAAGACATATTATAGGAGATTGCAAGAGGTTTCAACCATGTATTTGGAGCTTTTAGGGTGTATTTTTAACATGGCTTCATTAACAGGTTTGTTATGTGTTGTAATCCCCATTATTGCGAAGAAACACTATATTAATAAATATGAAATCCCTTTGAGATGAAGATTTTCCATTGCATCTATTGATAGAATGCATATAAGAAATTTTATTTTTGTCATAAGGCTTTCATAATGAAGATACATTATTTCCCCTAAATTAGTTTGAGGCATTTTAACTAACTTTGGAATCCCTATAAATCTTTATGTAGTGAGTGAAATATTCAGTTTGCCTTTGGAAGACAACCCTAGTCCTTATTTGTCAAGCTAATATAGTATTTTTTATGTCAATATGAAAAGTACTATCAAAGGATGTAAAATCAGTGATTTGAAGATGAAAAAGTCTTCCTATTATGTATACATTCTCAAGAAATTATGAGTACATAAAGGATTATTAGAGAATTGGTTAGGGTTTTTCATAGGATTTGAAATGAAGCCATAGTATGTGTAATACAAGAGTAGTAAAGACATATTTTTCTTGATGGAACAATAGTTTAAAAGGAGAGAATAGTGGATTTCAAGAAGAGAGCAGTAGGTTACAAGGATTTAACAAAATATTTTGATGAGTAAAGATATAAATCTCATAAAAGAACAATGAGAAAATATATATAAGGAGGTTTCTTCATAAAGAAGTAGAATTTTGAGAATAAAATTATTGATAATATGGAAGAGAACAACTAAGGGGTGGGATGAATTAGTTGTTCCTAAACTTCAACTTCAAAAGCCTTAAAATACGAAAATTTCAATGATGAACTCCTAATATCTGATATGATTAATTAACCATGAAAGATAAAAACATCCACAAATCATAAACACATCCACAATGCTTGACATAAAGATTTTTATCATGGAAACCATGTTAGGGGAAAAACCATGGTGGGGCTGATTACCCATAATAAGTAAATACCATGTTAGAAGTATAAACTTATTATAATAATGGTGAATGCATATGCACTCAGGCTTACTTCCTAGAGCCCACTACTCTAATAAAAATCCTCAAGCTACAACCCATAGGAAGGTTCACTTCCTTACAAAAGATCACAACAATAATCTGAGATTTGTGTGAACTATGAGAATGACAACTACCATATGTTTGATATAGTTCCAATGTAGCACAATGAAAACCTTTGTTGAACCACTTCTGATCACCACTAAATTAGTCTCTTTCTCTGCTAGAAATCTCTAACATCCACACACATGATCTACACAACCACAGTAAACCTTAGAATGGATTTATATCATCAACCTTGACAAATAATAAGGCCAACCACCACCTTGATTTCAACTTGAAATCACACAACAAAAATCATATTTTAACTCCTTCCACTGCCAAACAATAGCCATGGTCCATAACAACCACCTTGAGATCACAATGTTGATTCCTTTGGTATTGTCAATGGTGATCAATGAAATCAACTCAAGTATAATCAACAATCAATAGAATCATAAATCAACATTATATAATCAACAATTAGTGTTTGGCAATCAGTAATTATCCCTAAAGGAATGATGCTAATAGGAATCTACATTCAGTATTCCACTAAAAACATGTAAAAAATCCATTATGCTTGGCTTCTCTTATAACAATCATAATTGTTAAGAAAATAAAATCATAAATAGTGTTATTTGTGACTTCCATGATTTTGTAGTTTAATAAGTGATGGTATTAATTATTTCATTGATTTTTATATTAAACATTCAAGAATATATACTTCAATTTATGATTTTTCACTTCTTGTCACTTGAGCGACAAGAACTTCGTATTTATCAACAGAAAGATAAAAACTCATCTCCACGACTGTAAAAACATTTGCATTAGATAATAAAATTAACTTGACAAGTGTTTATTACTTGAAAAATGGCCAACACTCACATTATTTTCTCATTGAATCAGGTTTATAAGACGTTTATACTTTAAGAGACCATTGGGGATTATGGTTGTCATTTTTGTTTGACAATCTTAGACTAATAAGCAATGATTCAATAAGAACAGATCTTCTTGTACTTATATTGAGTTGAACACATAAACCATTGATTTTTAATAATAAATAGAAAATTAAACTAAGGTTGGTACTAACGGTTTCGTAACAGACCTGAATTGTTTGAAAAGTTTGAATTATGAGATCTATGTTCGATGGGAAGAGAAGATATATGTGAAGATGGTATGAGACAAATTTGTCATGAGTGTGAAAAGAGAATGGATTGGTTGATGCATGAAGAGAGTATAGTGTTGGAATTATATTAGAATGATGCACTAAGAGGGGAGGGGTGAATCAGTACCTCTAAAACTTTTCTTGGTTAGCCCATTAACCCTTAGTCATTAGTTTGTAAATTATCTTATCTAACTATTCATCTTTCTTTATGTATATGCAATCATAACATAATTTATTTAATATCTAACCATACAACAAACATTCATGAAAATAGATAACACATGACACAAGATATGATATCGCAGAATACTCTTGTTAGGAAGTAAATATTGCAGTGGGGATTGTTACCCACAAGACTTCACTATCTACAGATAAGAAGGGGTAGGTTAAGGCTTACAATTGGTCACTTCTGATGACCTACCCTATTAGGAGTATTACAATGGAGACCTGTTAAGATCTACTTCATTTGAAGCTTTAGCAACACTATTAAGTGTGCACTCTGTTAAGAGATTTGTAAAGAACGGTTAAGTCCACCTTCTACAAAAAGGATTTTAAATGTGATGCACTTGTTAGAATGCAACTACATAAGTCTTTGATCTGATGATGTACACAATCTCTAATTGTTGATAACAGATACAATAAAGCTTCCTATGTATGAGTAACCATCTTTTCATGATTGAATAATACCTTTGTCTGCTCTTCGGTAGCCTCTGTGTGTTCTTGATAACTGGTGTGATCTATTTCTAAAATTTGCATGAATTCTGCCTTCTTCTCTTTAGATGCTCTTTGTGGCTATCAAAAACAATGAATTCATAATTCACAATTGATTGAATATCTATTTATACTAGATTTTAGCTCAATTCTTGATTCACGCTTTCGCAAGTTAACTCTAGATCCAAGGTTTACAACTTGACCTTGATCTTTAGTTAGATATGTTTTAGATCCATTAGGATGCTTTAAAACATTTACATTATGCTAGCTTGACCCTCAAGTAATGATTTAAAAAAAATTAAAAATCTAAAAATAGAATTACAATGCTTTATCTGACGTGTAAAACTCAGATCCACTATTTGTAGGTTCTCTAATTGACTGTCGGTTCTGATGGTCAGGCTTCTCTGTCAGTCTCTCAGTTTTCTTTACCGTCGGTGTTCCTTTCTTGAATTGTTTGTTGGGCATGCCTTTTTGTGCTCCGTCAATTTTGTTCTCAAAACTGTGTCGTCGATGATGATCTTTGTGTTATGTCATTGACCCATCGGTGATGTCCTATTTACTTTGTCGGTGTTAACACTTGTCAGTGTTCATCAGTCAATTCCATACTAAGCATTTTCTCAAGACTTTTTGTTCTGTCAGATATGCTCATAGTCCACCGGTTATGCTTGTACCAATGATCTCTATCAATGTTTTTCACTAAGTGTACTAATGGAAAAATTAATGTCATCAATCTCCTCCTTTGACATTAGTATCAAAAACATGATATGTGCAACATATTGAATGTATTAGTATGTACACCTGTGTATAATTCTTCCTTAGTCATTTGAATGACTCCCCCTATGTATATGCCGGTAAGTGTAAGTATATATACATTTCCTTATGTACTCTTTTTGATATATTGTACATACCTATCTTTACATATCTTTTCCTTTTGTACATACAATATACATTTCCTTTCTATTCCTCCTTTTTTGATAATAAAGGAAAAGGTACTTACATCTTGTCAAAAAGGTGGGAATGTGAGGACTTGATCTCCTCCATCATCTTTTCCC
>MU225439.1:1720400-1730661 GCA_018584345.1 Thuja plicata
TGGATGCATCTTTGTTTTCATCAATACCCATATCCTTGGGTATATCATCATCTTTCTTAGATGATTTATCCTGACTTGATTGAATATCAATAGCATCTATTAATATATTCATGTTTGTCAGTGTATTGACTGTTGCAATGTCAATAGTTGAATCCTGTCCATTGGTATTTCCCTTTGCAATATTTATGTCTTCATCTTTTTGTACTTCTACTGCAGGGTCTTTTCATGTAGTGTCATTGAAAATTTTTTCTAACCATGATTCATCATTTATATCATAATCTATGTTACCTTTTATTATTAACTCTTCTTTGGTAACTTCTTCATCCTCTAAACTGATGTGAATTGGACTTGCTGATACTTGATTTTTCTCACTCTTGTCAGGTCATTCTTCATCTATAATATAAACTGTTTCTAGCTGGTTATTTGAACTTCATCACTGTCTAACTCAACTATTGAGTTATCTCTCTAGGTGATAGTTTCCTTCTCATAACTTCTCTCCTCAGCAGGATTGAGTATCTTGCTCCATTTATCATGAGCTTCTTGTTCTAGCTCTATAAACTTCTCTTCAAGAAATTTGTAAGCTCTCATTTTGGGTAAGAAATTTTTCTCATATTTCTCCATTATCTCATTTATTTCTTCCATTTTTGATTTAGGAGGCATAAGAGAAACAAGTACTCTTTCTCTTATCCTTTTCTCCTCGTGGAGTGCAAATCTGAACCTGGAAGATAATCTTATCAATAGTTCTTGTGGTACATCATGTGTAGTGAATTGAAGTGGGACATAATAGTGTCTGCACATTTTGTCTATAATTGCATCTTCAATTTTATTTTTTTCTATAGTATCCCATCTCAACCATTTCCTAATCTTAGGATGTCTAATAGATGATGCTTCAAAAATGTACTTACATATTTCATCAATGTTTTCAGTAGTTGATGTTACCTTTGATGTATCCTTTGCCTTTCCAATTGCAGTGTCAGGCTCATCCATACCTAAGTCCTCTATATCCTAATTTGTATGAACAAATTTCCTCCTTTTGGTAGGTTTCCCAACTGGTTGTTTTCCCTTTGATGTGTCAGGTTTCCTTTTATACACCTCTCCTTTTACCATGGGAGGAGTTGCATTCTTTGCTGTCTAAATCCTCATTCTTGACTTCTTAGGTGGAGGAGGAGGTGGTGAATTAGACTGTTCTTCCTCTGATTCATTTTCCTCTACTATATCACCGATGGGTAACTGGTCCTCGGTGATTTCCTCCTTACCCTCTTGTTCCTCTTCACCTTCCTTTTCTTCTTCACCTTCAGAAGATATATTCAATTTTTTTTTCAAATTCTTCACCATTCTGCTTGACCATTTTACAGCTTTCTTGATAGCAAGATTTGTTTTAATCTTTTGTTTGGACTCTTCATAGGTGCCAAATCTTTGTTGCTTATTGTCTACTAGTTCATTCAGTAGTGCCTCAATGCACTCATTGGCTAGTCCCACTTTGATTTCATATTCTAACCATGAAAGCCATGATTTCCTAGGTACTACTACTTGGATACACATGAAATTAGTATCTACCATGAAACATATATTTTCTCTGTGTTCCTCTATTAGATTTTTAGGAATCCTTGCTCTGGTTTGCAACATTTCATTAATGATTTTGAAATACTCATGCATAACATTATCAAAATTTATTCCTAGCGATTCTATGAATTCACCTATCTGAATGGTTATAGGTCTTCTTGTGTCCCATACAACTTTTCCTATTAAGGGAAAGTATTCTTCAAAGTAAAAGAATATGCACATTATGAGGGAACCAAACCTACAAGTGTTTATTCTTGAAGATCTTATAGTGCACATGTTCTCCTCCAGTTGATGTAATAGGATCTCTGCAAGATCCATCTTCTTTCCTTGTTTGATGATCTTGTATGCTATGCTCATAGCAGTACTTGATATGCTATTCATTCTACTCACTTGGAAGATTTTATATCCAACAACACATGCTCCAAACTTTAGCTCTATGTCGGTAATGTTGTTGACCTTAAGTGCTCTTTTGTCTGATTTAGCACCCGTCAGTTTTTCAACTTCCGTCAGGGATGGGTGCTTATGAGCTTGTGGTTTTTCGGTCGTAAGATAACCAATAACCGCATGAATAACATCCTTTGTTATTGGCTTTGGCTTATTAAGCCATAGAGTCTTGTTGTGCATTCTGCTAAGAACAATCTTTATCCACTCTGTTTTGAAGACTTAGGGAAAATGCAGTGCATTCGTGAGTCCTTTCACTTCAAGATGTTTATTCTCTTCTTTGAGCTTTCCAGCGTCATCACATAGTGCCCTGTAGGCATTATCTAGGTCTAGATCTCCTATTTCCAAGATATTGTAGTGTATACAGAACCTTACGTCCTCTACCAACAAAGTCCTAGGTGGGATTTTGGACAATGCTCCAGAATCATCAGGTTGTGATGCTATTTCTGGGTGTAGCTTGAATCTGGGTTCAGCACACGAGCCTCTTCTAACAAGCTTGAATGTTTTCACCTTATTTTCCTTAATCTTTTCAAATCTAGAAGTCGATGCCATCGTGTTGCAAAATTTTAGGGATTTTCGCAAACAAAATAGTGCGGTCAGTGAATGTGGTTACTTACTAATTCTCTATGATTGCCTGTGAATGTGAATGCCTTGTGTCAAATTGATTCCTGCTGGTTTTCACTCCAAATTGATTCGAAATCACTCTGGTCTACTTTGTTTTGCTCAAAAATTGCTTGTGCAAAAATGAGTTTACCCGTCAGGCTTTTATAACTTTTTTTGCCCTAAGTTGTCATTAATGTTTACCAACTCATCGGTATACAAAGACTGAGTTTGTCGGTAGAGACATTCATAACATCTTTGGTTTCTGTGCAAAGTGTTAGGGTTGCTAGCAGCTTTGGTGACTTCACCGATGATGGTCGGTAAAGTGGCGAAGACAGCTTTCATTGCCTCAAGGTTCACCGATGTCCATTGGTTTACACTTAGCTTGTGTAATGACTGATACATTCCGGTAAGTAGTGATAAATTTTCTGTGTGTGTTCACTGATGCAAATTATGCCCAATAACCAATGGTTACTTTTCAATATTTTAACAAATAACAATATATTGCATCTTTATTCATGCTAATATTACAATATGAACTATGTGTAATGGAATCAATGCATAATATAACTTGTCACAATGCAGTCCCATACATACTTTTGCATTTTAGTTGGATGTGGTGATGTCACCAAATCCATTGGATGGGGTGTCATCATTTGTATTGCTTGTTCCTGCACCTTCAGTGTTTGTGGCTTTTACCCACATCTTGTTTCTCATTCTCTTGATGTCATCAATGGTATTTCCATTGGGATGAGTACTTGTATCTGTCAATCAGTTTTTGCAATCTTTTATCACATGTCCAACCTTATGACAATGCAAACATACCATGCCTAGATTGGTCCAACCTCTTGACCTTCTGGTCCACTTTCTCATACAGTTGGCATCAATATAACCATACCTTCCACATGTTGTGCAGTCTACCCATGTGTTATGGTCCCAAACATATGAGTTACCTACACTTGTTGGTTTGTGGCTATTATCAGTTTATTTTGGTGTCCAGGCCTTGTTCTTTTTCCAGCACTCTTCATGTGTATGCCCATTCATCTTTCAGGTAGGACAGTACTTGTCCATGTAGGTTTTCCTCTTTGGATTTGTCACTTTGGATCTGCATTCATATGCCTTGTGTCTTTTCTTTTGACATTTATAACAATTACCAATGAAAGTAGATTGTGCTTGAGAAATACCTTTCATTTTTCTTCTACAGATGTTTGAGGTGTGGCCAACTTTTCCACAATGATTGCATGATAGATTCTTGGATCTTGGGTTTGTGAAAGCATTCCTTTGATCTGGTTGATTAGAAGATTCACCATTCTCATTGTACCCTAATCCTGTGTAGTTGTTGACTCTTCTCTGTCCATCAAGAAAATCATCTATCCTTTTGTTGCTTTCTTCAGCCTTTTTGATCAATTTGTTGTGTTGATTCTGGACTTTGATTTCATGCTTCAATTTTTCGTTCTCTTCTCTTAGCTCACCGATAATCTGTATTCTTTCAATGAGTTTTGTATTTAGTCTGTTTTCTTCTTGACTCATAAGAATAATCTGGTTGGTAACCTCATGGTGATGCTCAATAAGTATTTGTATCTCTGATTCTTTCTCTTGCAGCTTCTTTGTTATTTTCCTGCTATCATCAATGACTAGTGTTCTTTCATTTTAAGATTTTCTTGCATCATTCATGACATCAATCATTTTTACCATTTGAGTTTCTTCTCCAATTTGCAGCATCTTGATTTGCTGTCAAATGTAGATTGACTTCTTATAGACTTGTGATTTCTTCTACTGATGCGTCTAAAGCTTTTCTTGTTGATGATTCTGTTGTATCAAAGTAATCTTGTATTTCTAATTCTTTGTAGTCCTTCTCATTTAGCCTAGTTTCCATAATATTTCTTTCATCAAGAAGTTTTCTTAATTTGATTCTCGCCTCTTTATACTTCTCATAGTTTATCTGCATCTGCAACTGCTCATTCTCAATAGTCATGTCCAGTCTGTACTTTTCTTTTGCTCTGATCTTTTCTCTTAAGTCTTTAAGCTTTTCAAGAAAGAGACTTAGCTCTGATACCAATTGTTGGAATTATACTGGAATGATGTACTGAGAGGGGAGGGGTGAATCGGCACCTCTAAAACTTTTCTTGGTTAGCCCATCAACCCTTAGTCATCAGTTTGTAAATTATCTTATCTAACTGTTCATCTTTCTTTATGTATATGCAATCATAACATAATTTCTTTAATATGTAACCATACAAGAAACATTCAGGAAAATAGATAACACATAACACAAGATATGATGTCACAAAAAAATCCTGTTAGGAAGTAAAAACTACGGTGGGGATTGTTACCCACAAGACTTCACTATCTACAGATAAGAAGGGGTGGTTTAAGGCTTACAATTGGTCACTTCTGATGACCTACCTTGTTAGGAGTATTAAAGTGGAGACCTATTAAGATCTACTTCGTTCGAAGCTTTAGCAACACTGTTAAGTGTGCACTCTGTTAAGAGATTTGTAAAGAATGGTTAAGTCCACCTTCTACAAAAGGATTTTAAATGTGATGCACTTGTTAGAATGCAACTACATAAGTCTTTGATCTGATGATGTATGCAATCTCTAACTGCTGATAACAGATCCAATAAAGATTCCTATGTATGAGTAATCATCTTTTCATGATTGAATAATACCTTTGTCTGCAAGTCGGTAGCCTCTGTGTGTTCTTGATAACTGGTGTGATCTATTTTTGAACTTTGCATGAATTCTACCTTCTTCTCTTTAGATGCTCTTCGTGGCTATCAACAACAATGAATTCATAATTTACAATTGATTGAACATCTATTTATACTAGATTTTAGCTCAATTCTTGATTCACGCTTTCGCAAGTTAACTCTAGATCCAAGGTTTACAACTTGACCTTGATCTTTAGTTTGATATGTTTTAGATCCATTAGGATGCTTTAAAACATTTATATTATGCTAGCTTGACCCTCAAGTAATGATTTAAAACAAATTAAAAATCTAAAAATAGAATTACAATGCTTTATCTGACGTGTAAAACTCAAATCCACTATTTGCAGGTTCTCTAACTGACTGTCAGTTCTGATGGTCGGGCTTCTCTGTCAGTCTGTCGGTTTTCTTTGCCGTCAGTGTTCCTTTCTTGAAATGTTCATCGGGCATTCCTTTTTGTGCTCCGTCAGTTTTTTTTCTCAAAACTATGTCGTCGGTGATGATCTTTGTGTTATGTCATTGACCTGTCGGTGATGTCCTGTTTACTTCGTCAGTGTTAACACTTGTCAGTGTTCATTAGTCAATTCCATACTTAGCATTTTTTGAAGACTTTTTGTTCTGTCAGGTATGCTCGTAGTCTACTAGTTATGCTTGTACTGATGATCTCTGTCAATGTTTTTCACTAAGTTTACTAATGGAAAAATTAATGTCATCATATAGAATGATATGTGAAGAGATGTTGAGTTGAAGAAGTTATTGATCACATCATTCTAAGAATTTGTTTTTAAACAGTAACACTAAGAGGTCATTATTAGATGTTTTGATCTATTCTTTCAAACTATTGTGTTATATTTGTATTTGTTGTTTGTAAATGGATGATGAAATACAAATGTCCCTTTGAAAGAAACAATCATTACATATACTACTTGAATAAGGATTTTTTGTTTGAACATTGTTAGTGAGGTTGTGATTTCTATATGGTTTTGTCATGGATATATTAGAATTATTTGTCATAACCTGAACGTAGTGTATCTATCAGAGAAAAGGAAGGATTGATCACATGAAAGTAATGGATATGTTTAAATTTTTTTGATAATGTTGTGAAATTTATGAAGATAGTTTGCTGAAGATTTTACAGAAGGTGCAAAGAAGTGATTGAAAATGTCTCAAAAAGTTGAGAAGTGTAATAAGGATTTCTAAGATTTTGCAGTGTGTTAAATGTAATGTATTGTAACAAAGAGTCCCTCTAATTTATACTTTCTTCTTTGTATTTAAATGGAAGTGGGTGCTTCAATATTGTAAGGGATTAGTGTTCATTTGGGTGGGTTCTCCTAAAGGTGTTGGAAGTCTAATATGGGAAAGCAGTAACTAAGAGGGGGGGGGGGGCTGAATTAGATCTATAAAACCTCTACCAATTGTAAAAAAACTAATCCAACCATGTATTCATAAGCATAAACTAAAATGTTGTAAATATTTAACATCTAATTATTTACACATAACACAAAGATTTTGGTAACCTAGAAACCCTTGAAGGTAAAATTGGGGTGGGGGTGATACCCACAAATTTTCACTACTACAGCAATAAAGTGTGCCTATTAGGGCTACAAAGTTTTGATCACTTCTAATGATCTACCATGTGAGGGGTCTTCCTTATTAAGATCTTACAGACTTATACAATCTACCTTGTTAAAGGATTTAAACTTATAACAAAGTAAGCACTCGGTTAAGAGATTTACAAAGGCCTGTTAGGACCATTTTGCTAAGAGATTTACCTTGATTCACTTGCTAGAATGTATCAGTACTTGAACATTTAGTCTGCACTACAAATGTTGATAATAGATCTCCTCTTTCCACCTCTTAACTAATCTCTCAATCTGATTTATCTTTGCTCTTCTCTGCTCAGTCACTCTGTCTGGTCAATGCTTTAGTATGCAAACTATGCATATACTTATGATCTCTTCTCTTCGCATCTGCATCCAAACATACATACTTCCGCACACATACGGATACACACATAGATTTGGGTTTGAATCATCCCATATATAGGTCATCTAGATCAAGATCAACGATCTAGATCCATCATCTTTTGCCACTTGGGCATCCCTAATATTGATTGGTTGCATGGATTGCATAGAGATCCATGATCATAAAAATAACCCGCAATTAATGCATTAAATCTTTCTGCATGAACATTAAATGCTCCATAGAAGTTGGCCAAAATAGTTTACCTTGGTGTTTGTGTCATTCCAAACACATATACAAAAAAAACAAATCTCGGCATAACAAAAAACTAGTGCTCGGTCAATACTATCCTTCTCGACATAACTATATGTTATCGATCGGCACTAACTCTTTTATGCAACTCAATAATCATTCTTCTCAACATCCATTGAGTACTCGATGACCTCTAACTTGCTTGGTAGTAACTACTGCTTGGTCTCGAACTTAGTGGGATGGCTCGGTCACAGTGATGACCAACCAACCTGCCTTGATTGTAATTAAGTGTGGGACACTAATACACAACAAAACTTGCAGAGATCAACAATATCCCCCTTTGTCATTAGTGGGAAAAACACTTTTTCATGACTCTTCATTCCTTTAAAAAAAAATATAGTACTCAAAAGAACTTAGAACTCAGAACTCCCCCTAGGATTTTGACTCGGACTTTCTTCATAAAGACTTCACTACCTATACAACATATGTACATACATACTTGTTAGAGTATTCTCACTTTATACTTATTAATTAAATCATATCGATTTAATTATATAAGTTTATATTACTCTAGTTACTTAAGCTTCACTTAGGTACATTATTAATTAATTATTAATTAATAATGTGCAACCTAGCTTTTTCCTTTAGGGTTTCTTTCTCACCTTTTATAAGGTTGAGCCTTGTACTTTTTCGATGATCTCTTATGCATTTTTCACATTCTGAGAGCATTTTCCTTCTGTCTCTATTTTCTTCTTTTCTTGTAACAGGTTATTGGCTAATAGGTTCTTCTTGGGTTGTGCAGAATTGAGTTTGATCAATTCTTTCATGGTATCAGAGCTCAGATCTGTGGCTGCCTGTTCCTGATTTGAAGATTTTTTTGGAGCTTCAAGGGTTTCATCTTCCAGCCATATTTTTTGGTTGGATCTAGAAAAATATATTTTTTAGAGGCATCTTGGGAAAAAATAGACCTCTCCAATGAATTCAGAGGATCGATCCGGTGAATTTTGATATAAAATTTGACCTATTTGGCCTCCGGAGCATCTGGGAAAAAAAAATTTCCCTTCTAGGGCCGTACGACACAATTTTTGAGGCAAAAAAATGCAAAAAATATTTTAAAAGCGTGTTTTTTGGGCATTCTAGGGTGCACACCACCCCGCCGCCGCCTCCGCCAGGCCTGGCCCGGCCCACGCCCAGCCCTCCCGCCGGCGCGCCGCCCACCGGCCGCCACAGCGCCCCAGGCGGTGCTCCGCAGCGGAGCCACCCACCAGCCGCCGCAGCACCACCGGCCACCGCTGCTCCTCTGACCAGCCACTGGCCCGCAGCTCCTCTGCGCAAGCTAACATCAGTGGCCGAAAAAGTTTTTTTCCGGCAGTTTTTGAAGTTTCCCGGCGAAATTTTTTTTCCGACAATCAGATTTTTTTTCTGGCATACCTTTTGACGGCCGTCAAATTTTTTCTCATGGTCCGTGATGGTCATTTGGACGTCAAATTTAAGACAGGGTCTATGTTTTTCCAGCGAGCTTCCTTTTCAGGGCACTTCTTGGTTTTTTGCTCATAACTTAAGCATACGGTGTCCGTTTTTAAAAAACAAAATATCGCCGGAAAGGTGTTTCCGAGCCCGTCACATTGGTGCAGGTCTCATTTCTTGATTTTACCATTTGGTTGCCAATTTTTTTACTCAAAGTCATTCCTTCCTTTGTGCTCCTATTCTACTTCTAGAACTTAGGTTTTTTTCTCATTTCTTGTGCTTTCATAGTAATTTGGGGTGTACGGGGGTTAGTATTATACATTATGGGGGGGTGCATTTTACTTTCTGTCATTTCATTCAGAAAGACCCTTCTACTTCTGTCTTATTCTTCTTTCAATGTCGGACCCCTCTGTGGCCTGACTGACACCTCACAACTACCACACATGGAAGCCACACATGACCAGACTCCTCATATCATGAGGTTTATGGTCCTGCATGGATGCGGTTCAGCCAGTTCTTCAGAGGCCTTGTGAGGCTCTTATGCACAAAAATAGGATGGATGAGGTGATGGGCCTCATTGCCATGAACATTTCAGATGGGTTTTTGTTCCACTTGGATGGTCTGACTACACCCAGGGATATGTGGGACAATTTCTCCACCTTGTTTGGCACCATGGCTCAGTTCAGGATTCTCCAGATAGATGCAAAATTCACCTCCTTGGCACCTGACTCCTTCACCAGCATTGAGGACTTCCTGATGAAGTTCAAGTCTCTTTGATCTATTTTATAGGTTGTTGGAAAGACGAAGTCAGATGATGAGTGTATCTTCCTGATACTCTCCAAGCTTCATGGTCCTTATCAAATTTTCACTTCTACCTTCTACTCCACTATGGATGCACTAGGTGCACGGTATGTTATGCCCTCTTTTGAGACCTTCTGTGACAGGTTAACTCGTGAGCAGTCCAAGCTCAGTCAAATGGATTCCCTTACAGGTTCACAGTCACAGGCATTGCTTGCCAAGTCATCTCAAGATACATAGAAGCTGAAGTCGAAGAAAATATCTGATTCCTCTTCTCAGCACTCCATTGGCCCACCATCTTCTTCTAAGAAGGAGAAACAAAAGACTCAGAACCCTACTTTCTCCTATTGTCAGAAGGGGCCCCATGATGAGTCACAGTGTTTTCAGAAGAGATTTGATGGCTATGAGAAACAGATTGCAGACTTGCAAGCTCTCCTTCAGAAGAGCACTATTTCCTCTCCATCCTCT
>MU225439.1:1747233-1777688 GCA_018584345.1 Thuja plicata
GATAATGTCTTGATCTTGATCATTAGTAAGACTTGTTTCTTTGTTCTTTTTATTATCCTCTTGACATGGACCCAATCCAAAGGAAAAGATAGGAGTTTTAATCTTCATGAGGGATTCTTGAAGGATTTCTGGGGAATTATCCAAAATAGGCCTTGAAGTACATGAAAGCTTAGGGTATTTGATCTTAGGAGCATGGAATGTACTTGCTACAAGATATAAATTAGCTTGGATTTCTTTTAAAGGTATCTCTTGAGGGTAGACATGGTTATCATGAAAAGCATTAGGATCTTTGTGTGATGGAGGATATTTGGATATCCTTGAATCTTTGTCAAATGGAGGAATAGTGGAAGAAGTAGAAGTAGTATGTACCTCATTTCTAGACATAGGTTCATGATTTTGATCATGCTTGGGATTGGTATCTTTATTTGATAATTCATTAGTATCTTCAACTTTGATTATGGCATCATCAATTAGATCTTGGATTTTATGTTTTAACTCCATGCAATGTGAAGTTTTATGCTCATTATTTTGATGATAGGCACAGTAGATACTCACAAATGAAATTCCACATGAGGTGGTTTGAGGCAATGTGATGAGATTGTTTTCAAGAAGCTCTGGTAGCATTGTTGTATAAGATCATCTCAAAGGAGTAAATTCTCTATCCCTTGGACATGTAGATCCACTTGAACTCTCTAAAGAGATGTTGGATTCAAGATTATGAGGTCATTGATCAAAGATAGGATTGACATGATCCTATGAAATAATCTCTTGATCAAAGATAGGATTACCATGAGGAGGTTTCTCCTTTGAAGAACATGAAGACATGTGTGTCTTGTGATCATAGAGAAGAGGAAAGATTGATCTTAGTGAAGACCCACTTGATGAGGTATCCTTTTCTTCCTTTAAGTCTTGAATTTCAGATTTCAAAGCTTGTATTTTCTTAGATAGGGTCTTAATGAGAATTTCTTCTTCCTTGTTGCTAAGACCATAGGATTCATCCCATTTGTTTTCAGTCATCGTAAGATTTTCTTGATCAAAGTCTCAGAATGGTGCCAAAGGGATTTCCGAATTGTCCCCAAATGTTTGAGTTTGGGTTTGATGTTTCAAAGTAATTGATTCCAACGTCAAAGGGTTAGAATGCCCTGATAGTGAGGTGGGAACCAATGAGAGTCAGTTGTTTGAAGTAAGTGACTCTAGCATCAGAGGGTATTAGAGTGCCCTGATAGTGAGATGGGAATCAAGTTATTTTGTTGATTGTAAAATCCACACGATTTGGGACCAATATTGAAAATCCAAGAGGACATGCAAGATAGACTTGTGAAATTTTTTTGAAACAACAACTGGAAGAGTAGAAAAATCAACAGGACCAGACTAAGGAGCCAAAAGGGTACCCAAATATACTAAATTTTTTTGAGAGAGACCTACACAAATACCCACTGTCCTAGATGTGATCCTTTGAATGCAACACTATGCCTTCCCAGATGCGAGCCAACATCCCGAATGCAAGCTTCGATATCCTGGATGTGATGCAAAAATTACCAGATGCGAGCCAACATCCTGAATGTGATACAGAAATTACTAGATGCGAGCCAACATCCTAGATGCGAGCCTCTGATGTTCGGTCATGTTTTTCTTTGTTTTGTCTCAAATTACATGAAATTTTGTTTGACATTAAGGTTTTTCTGAGACTTTCCAATGAGTGTAAAACACATGCATAGACCTAGGATTGAAATTTATTGCTTGTTTGAAGATGTTATATTTTTAATGATTTTTCAATTACGTCAAGCATTTTTGCATTGTTAAAGGGTGAAATAGGCATACATCTTATCCCTATTTTCTAGGTAGAGGATGAAAATCCTTGCTTGTTGACTTAGGTACACTCAAATGCTAATCAGAATATAGCCATCACCAAGCATGCAATGGCTCCAAGCATGATGTTGTATTAGCCGACTCCAAATGCAAGTGAGGGCACAATATGATGAGTGTCTTGGGGCAATTACTTTTTTCCTTACACAAGGATTATCACCCTTTTGGAGGTGAATCGAGAATTCTTTTAGTTTAAGTGTTGTCTATTATTGGGCAATCCATTCAAAACCATCCCCCATAGAATTGCACAAGGTAAAATTTAGGCGTATAGCCCTATGAGTACCTAAGTATATGTAGTCTCTCAAGAAAGATTCAAGTAGCTCTGATCTATATATACCCAAGCATGTTCAAATAATGATGTCAAAATCCTATGAACAAAATTGACTCCATCTTCTGAGGCTTTAGCCTACAAGGAACCAACTATTTATAGTGAGTTGGAAGGGTTGGCGTAAAACCTGTCCTCACTTGGGTCATTCGCAGGATATTTTTTCCTCAACCGATAGACCCTCTACTATTAAATAAGCTTACAAAGGATTGGTGAGCGTAGGATGTCTAGATTTCTAATTCTTCCGAAGAAGAATAGCATACTCTCCTAATCCATGTTGTTTTCTCCCAAAACAGATTCAAGAAACCAGTTCATTCCCTCAAGCAATGTTGTGCTCGATTTAAGATGTTCCTATTTAAAGAAAGTAGAATTATTGAAAGTAAAGTTTGCTTGTTCAATTAATCCACATGTTAAATGAGTAGCTTGTTTAATTTTAGATTCCCAAATTTAGATAGTATGCTTGTTCAATTAACCCACAAATTTAGTACTTTGATTATTCAGTTACTGATCCAAATTGAAATCTAGTTTTGTTTGCCTTGGTTCAGTTATCCCCAAATTCCTTTCAACCCATAAACTGAGGTGTGAGTTTCTAATTTCCCTTAAAAGGGAAAAGAGTATAGTCCTCTACTCAGTTTAGTGATAGTTTGGAAAATGTTATTAGTGTCAAAAATCATGTAAAAATAGAGGTCAAGATGGGGATTGGACAACCTAAAAAACCATGTTAGTATTCTTCGTTCAACTCCCAAGAATACCTTTGATAAAAACCCTGCAAACACTAGTTAAGCTGTGAAAAGATCAAAGAAATCAAGTACGCAAATGTTAATGGTTAGACAATGAAGTTCACAAAAAATTTCACCACATGCGATCCTAAAATAATAGGATGTGATACCATATATAGGATGCGAGCCTCTGTCACTAGATGTGACTGAATGTTCCCTAGATGCAATTTTAAACCAAAAAAAATTTGGGAAATCCTGGATGCGAGCCCCATTTTTTGTGGTGTGAGTGCGTATCCCAGATGTGAGCTAGAATGACCATAAATGACTCTGTAATAGAATCTTCTGCATACAAATTAGTGGAAAATAGATTCAAAATGAGGCAAATTTGGAAATCAGGCTCCACGATAGGCACCATAAATGGGTGTGTATATTTGTGCACCTGTTACCTGTGACACAACACTTCAATAGATCATTGCATTAGCGAAAAAGGGGTTAAATGAGCATATAAATCCACTAAAATTGACCTATTTCTTTCTAACTAGGAAGAGTATGAAAAACAACATAATAGCCCTTAGATTATGCCTCTTTCAGTGACATATACATCCTAACATGAAATATTTGAGCTAAAATGAGAAAGAAATCTAAATAGCAAGCATTCTAGCTCTAAAAAGCATGAAACTAACAATGCATAAACATGAAATATGAAATGTGATATGAATCTATGCCTATTCTAACAACATAACAATGCAATTTTAATCTAAGATGAGGGCTTATTTGTGCTCAAAAAAACCTTCTATTTATAGAAGAATGAGGAGAGAGAGGGGGGAAAAGGTGCATTAATGGAGTTGAAGAACTCATTAATGGTGTGTAAGAGCAATAAATGATAAATAAATTCAATAGGCATGGTGGAGACATGGGCTTAAGGAATATTCATTAATGAGGCATTAATGAAAGCCTTAAAGAAGCATGGGAAGGGTGTAAGAGAGTGGCTTGAGAAAGTGGACTTGAGGGAAGGAATATTGAGATTCCTTGACTTTCTCAAGTGGGTTAAGTCTTTAATCATTCCTTAATGGAATGTGACAACATTAGGAGGTGGGTTAGGATGGATTTAGGATTAGAATTAGATTAGCATGGGGTGAATGGGTTGAGATAGGTTCAAACCCAGGGTTAAGGTGGTTGAAGTGGGTTAAGTTAGGGGTTTAGAGGAATATTAATGAAATGAATTAAACTTATTTAATTCATTCAAAAATAGGATATTAATTATTTAAACATTTAATTGCTTTTTAATAATCAATAGGACTATAGCCAATTTAATTAAATTAATTAGGCTAGGGGAATGGGTTCATTTGCAAGTGATGAGACACGTGAGATTTATTTAATTCCTTCATGATTAAATACTATAGCCATGTTTTTGAATTTGATTTGTTTAAATTGGTTTGAATTGCTTTGAATTGTATGGTTGTAGTAGTTAATATAATTCAGTGATAAAAATCACCTAAGACATTAAATATGATTTAAAATGAATTATACCAAAGTAACATTGTCATGACATAATTGGGGGTATGATCACACTTAGGGAAAACAGGGTCTATAGTCAAAAAAGACTAAATCCAAGTGGTTACATTAAGCATCTTTCATCTGAGTTGCTAATCCCTTCCTAGCTTTTAAGGATTTCCTCAATTCTTCTCTTGTTGTCTTAAGTTGCTCCAGTGTCAGCTGAATATCAATCTTCTGATTCTCAATGACCTTTCCCAACTTATAAGCCTCCATTTCCAATATCTTAACTCTCAAGTGGTTAGACTTATTTTAAGAGAACAATGCTCTGATACCAATTGTTGGAAGTCTAATATGGGAAAGTAGTAACTAAGAGGGAGGGTGAATCAGATCTATAAAAATTCCACCAATTGTAAACAAACTAATTCAACCATGTATTCATAAACATAAAATGAAATGCTGTAAATATTTATCATCTAATTATGAACACATAACACAAAGATTTTGGTAACCCAGAAACCCTTGAAGGTAAAACTAGGGTGGGGATGACACACACAAATCTTCACTACTACAATAATAAAGTGCGCCTATTAGGGCTACAAATTTTTTATCACTTATGATGATCTACCCTATGAGGGGTCTGCCCTGTTAAGAGCTTACAAACATACAATCTACCTTGTTAAAGGATTTAAACTTACAACAAAGTAAGCACTCGGTTAAGAGATTTACAAAGGTCTGTTAGGACTACTCTATTAAGAGATTTACCCTCAATTGCTAGAATGTATCACTACCTAATCCTTAGGTCTGCAATACAAATGCTGATAATGAATCTCCTCTTTCCAACTCTTAACTAATCTCTCATTCTAATTTATCTTTGTTATGCTCTTCACTACTCTACTTGGTCACTTTGTCTGGTCAATGCTTCAGGTATGCAAAACATGCATATACTTCTGATCTCTTCTCTTCACATCTGCATCCAAACATACATACTTCTACATACATACAAATACACACACAGATTAGGGTTTGAAGCATCCCATATATAGATCATCCAGATCAAGATCAATGATCTAGATCCATCATCTTTTGCCGCTTGGGCAACCCTAATATTGATTGGTTGCATGGCTTGCATAGGGATCCATGATCATGAAAATAATCTACAATTAATGCATTAAATCTCTATGCATGATCATTAAATGCTCCATAGAAGT
This sequence comes from Thuja plicata, assembly GCA_018584345.1. Classification (NCBI taxonomy): domain Eukaryota; kingdom Viridiplantae; phylum Streptophyta; class Pinopsida; order Cupressales; family Cupressaceae; genus Thuja; species Thuja plicata. The sequence continues at coordinate 1,752,849 of MU225439.1, forward strand.
CGACAAAAATGGTTTACCTTGGTGTTTTTTCCATTCCAAAGACATATACAAAAACTATTTTACTTGGCATAAACAAACACTGGTGCTTGGTCACACTGTCTAACTCGTCATAACAATATGATGTCCCTCGGCACTAACTCTTCTATGCAACTTGACAAACATTTTGCTTGGCATCCATTGAGTACACGATGACCTCTTACTTTCTTGGCAGTAACTATGGCTCAGTCTCGGCCTAGTGGGATGGCTTGGTCACAGTGATGACTGACCAACATGCCTTGATTGTGACTAAATGTGGGACACTAATAGACAACAAAACTTGGAGATCAACAAAAGGTGTATAAGGGATTGGTTTTCCTTAGAGCAATTTTACCTAAAAGTGTAACAAGGGTTGGTGCTTCCTAAAGTGAGTGCTCTAAACTTTTTCCAATAAGGCTCAACTAAAAGACAATTTGAGAGTGGTTTTTAACCCTTAGGGGTTTTCCACTATAAATAATTGTGTCATGTATCTTTTTGGTTTGTTTTTCTTAATTCATTGTCTTATCTAATTATTGTTTCACACGTCTTTAAGTCTTATTTGTTGAAGATTTTTCCTAGTTCAAAATTGCACCACTGAATCACCCCCCCTCTTAGTTTCTTTAGTATTCCAACAAGTGGTATCAAATAAAGGTACCTAATACTTAGTTTCACAACCTTAGTTAGATCTTGGATAGTCAAACACTTATTCATAATGGCTCAAGATAATTCATCAAAATCACCCATGTTTGATGGTTCTGACTATGAATTTTGGAAGATCGTGATGCCAACCTATTTGTTATCTATAATTGTAGATATATGGGCCTCTATTGTAAATGGATACATTGTAACCAATACCCTACCTACAAATGAAGTTGCTAAGAAGGAATATGAAGCTGAGATGAAAGAAAAATTTGCAATCCTCAATAGTTTTTCTAAAGATTTTTTTGTAAAAGTGATGCATTATAAACCCTCTCAAGAAGTGTGGGATAAGCTGAAGAACATTTATAATGGAAATGATAGAGTTAAAGAAGAAAAAAATCAAAAGCTAAAGGCAAGACTTGAAGGTTAAGAATGGGTGAAGATGAGAAAATAGAAGAGTGTCTAATCAAAGTAGATGAAATAGTAAATGTAATACGTGGACTTGGAGAGGAAATTGATGATAAGGATGTTTTCAAGAATTTCTCAAGATCCTGACCAGCAAAGTTTGATTCAAATATATCGGCAATAAAAGAAGCCAAAGACATTAAAAAATATACTATGGATGATATTCATGGTGCACTTGTGGAATATGAGATGAGAAAGTCGGGTAAAGAAGAATCCTAAAGTAAAGAAGCAGCATTCAAGGTTGAAAAGAGGCCCAAAGCAACATCATCAGATTCTGAAGATCTTGAAGTTCTAGAAGCTCGTCTTTCAAGAAGACTAAGAAAGGGCTCAGGTAAATATAAAGGTAAACTTCCCTTCAAATTCTTTAATTGTGGAAAAATAGGACATTTGCTTCAAATGTCCTTTAGGTGATTCAAATGAAGATGAAGACAATAAAGAAAAGCAAGTTAAAAAGAAGTTTAATTATAGAAGGAAATTTACATTTGAAAAGAAAAAGAGTTTTCTTGCTGATATTTCTAATAGTGACTTTGATAGTTCTGTTTGTTAGGAAGGTTAAGTTTTATTTATGGCTTTTGAGACCACTAATTAAAATCAAGACTCTATTAGTGAAATGGACAGTGATGTAGATTTGGTGGAAGTTGTTCTTGAATGTGAGTTATTGTGTGCACTCAAGAAGATTAAAAGGGTGAAAAGTGAATTATGTGTCCACAAAGAAAAAGCATTGAAAGAAAAATAGGTTTTGAAAAAAAAAAAAAAAAACCTTGAAAATATTAGTTGCTGATTTGAAAGTGCATCTTGAAGAACTAAAGACAATTGTGGATGGAACAAAGTCTCATTTGATTTCAAAAGATGAAGACTGTAAAAGAATAGAGGGTGAAGTTGTGGAGTGTAGAAAGGAAGTTGAAAACTATGAAAACACCACCTTGGAAGATATTTTGAGCAGACAAAGTGTAGACACCCGAAAATGGACAAGCTTGCGACTTTACATTAAAAACACTAATTTTAATCTATTAATTAATGGTTTTTAATCATTAATTAATCATCTATTTTCTGCCAAATTCATTCTCCAAATCATCTAATCAAATTCCCAAAATTAATTAAATAATTAATTTTATTTAATTAATTAATTGTAATTGATTAATTACCATTAATTAATTAATTCAATTCAATTTCCTACAGTTTAAATTCAAATATTTAAACTTACTAATTAAATTCTTCCAATTAAATTAATTTTAATTAAATAAATATAATTTCATCAAATAAAGCAATTCTAAATAAAAAAGAATTCAATTATCTCACATGTTGAAAACTTTAATTAAATAAATGAATTAAATATTTATTTATCTTCAAAGGGATAACTCCAATCATATCACATGGGTTACTCCACCCATCTCCCCAGTCCACATAGGTAACTCCACCCACCTCTTTAGTTCTAAAAGGTAACTCATAATTAGCTCTTCAATTAACCAAACTCTATCTACTCTTTACCAAATGAAGAGGTGGAGTTTACTGATGGCTTCTCCAATTCCCTTTGATCTCAACCATTCATCTCCCTATCTCTGGGATTGATCTCAACCATTCATTTCATCCCAAATTCTTATATAATAAACCCTTCATAACCATTTGAAGGATCCAGGATTTCAAGCTCTCATGTGCTATTACTATGTCAGTTTGGTTCTAGCATTCAAGCCATCTTGCGATCACACATACATTTCAATTAGAAAATTATCGATGCTTCTCAAGTCATAGACTCTCCCCACACCAATACTGAGCATCAAAAACAATGTTTCGGAAGGAGTAGAGAGAGACAATAGAAACTTCAAGCACTTTGGGGTTTGCATTCATTTATTTTCCTTTCTTTGCTTGTACATTTTATTGGTTATGATTCAAGTTAGTCAATTTAGTAGTATTTGTGTATTGGATTTATATCATTTGTAAAACCTTTTCTACTAACTCTCGCCTTTGGAAAGCTTGGAAACCACGAATCATGAAAAGAGGCGTACATTTTGGTGAACCAGATGTTGAAGAGCTATGTGAATAGTTCCATATCAAACAAGGGTTCTCTTCATTTTATTATCCTCAAGGGAACGGCCAAGCCAAAGCTACAAACAAAACAATATTGAAAATCCTAAAGAAAATAATGAATGAATCAGGGCGAGACTGGCATTTATAGCTTAGTCCCGCATTATGGGAATACAGAAATAGTGTGAGAACACCTATAGGAGCCACTCCTTTCTCCCTAGTCTATGGATCAGAGGTGGTATTACCCCTTGAAGTGGAAATCCCATCCCTAAGGATATCATTGAAGAACCTAATTACAGATGAAGACTACAGAGTAGCAAGGCTCAATGAACTAGAGTTACTAGATGAAAGAAGACAACATGTCTTCATCCACTTACAAGGCTATCAAAATTTCCTTAGAAGAAACTATCACAAGAAGGTGAAGCCATAAACATTTGAGTTAGGAGACCTTTTCCTCATGGAAAATCAAAAGAACCAAGCAGAGCGAGTCAAACAAAAAAAGTTTGAGCCTAACTGGCTAGGACTATTTATCATTGTCAGCTCCACCCAGAGTGGGGCATTCATACTGGCGACACCAGAAGGAGATCAGATTCCTAGATACATCAATAGTATGCACCTTAAGAGGTTCTATGCTTGAGGTCTCTATGGTTAAGGCACCTATCTATATATCTAGAAAATACCAAAAAAATCAAAAAATACAAAAGTTACCTTGGTGAAAACCTGGCAAACAGGCGCCTTGGCGACAACAAAAAATTCAAAAAAAAAATAGTAAAGAGAAACAAAATTTCTATTTCAGTGAAAACCTGGCAAACAGACACTATTAAGTAGGTACCTTGGTGAAAACTTGGAAAATAGGCGCCAAGTGTTCAAATCTAGCTTCACCATCAATGAAATACCAAAAAGCTTGAGCACATTTCAAATGCAAGACTAGCTACCCAAGCTATATGCAGAAGTACAAACCCCTCTAAGCACAAAGCACTTACCCATGGTTAATACTAGTCCACCAGACTAGGGGGCAATTCAAAATGTTTTGAAAAAATCCAAAAAATTGGAAAACTCATCAAAAATCCTAAAAAGATCAAAATCTTGAGAAAATAAATCTTCATCAAAAACATTCAAAAATTGCAAAATCCCAAGCAATAAAGCCAACTCGGTTATCAAGAGAGAAAAGGGTGATCATGCCCAGTCAATCAAATGTCACAATCATGAGCTTTGTAAATCAGCATGGGGCTCATCTGACACATCTTTATCAATCTATCAAACCTATCAGCAAGCAACTGGCGACCAAGCCAATCTATCAAATGTCACAATCATGAGCTTTGTGAACTAGCATGGGGCCCATCTGACAAAGCTTGATCAGCTACCAACACAATCAAAATCAATCAATCAAATCATATCAATCATCTTACACAGTGGTGGATACGCTCAAACTAGATAGGTCAGTCTTATATGAGTAATCTATTATTGAAACCAAACACACTCAAGAAATCAAGTCAATCTAGCCTATCCAAAGAGTTGAGCCAATCAAGAGAATCCAACTGCATCAAGGAACCACCCAAAAATGTTGACTAGGTCAGTCAAGTCGGTCAGATGTCAGTCTATATTTCATGATTATGTTCTTACGCTACTCCAGGATCCACCATGTGAGGAGAGTAGCTATGAGAGATAATTAATTATTTTCTTTGATTATTGTCTATTGAATGTTCACTTCAATTTCAGGGCCATGATGATTTAGGATAAATGCGGTAGGTGCTATCACTTATCTGGCAGTCGCACAGTTCCACAATCTGAGCTTAACCCTAGGAAAGAATGGGACATTCCTTCTCTTTTATTTTCTTGTTTGGTTTATAGAATCAAGATCTCGCAGTGCTATTCAGATGGACTTTGAGTGCGTTGGATTTCTATCTTGGTTTCTATGGTCTTTCCCTTTATGTTGCAATCAAGAGCTCATGATGCTATCCAGATGGACTCTAGGGGTGTAGGAACTTTCTATCTTGTTTTCTTTGGCTTTCCCTTTTTGGAATCAAGAGCTCGCAGTGTTATCCAGATGGACTCTGGGTGCATAGGATTTCTATCTTGGTTTCTTTGTTTCAAGTTTTTTCAGAGGACAAAGTGGTATCCAGATGGTCAATATCTAGGTGCTTTTGGCTCTCTTTCTTTTCAAACAGGGAACATAGTTGAACCCAGATGGTCAATATTTGGGTGCACTAGGTTCTCTTTCTATTCAATCTCTCTACTCCTTCCGCTATCAAGAGGTCATGGTAGTATCTAGGTGGTATGTGATCTGGATATATTGGTCTCTCTTTGGAATTTTAGAAAATACAAAAAAAGATGCAATGATGACAAATATTGGAAACAGGGGCAGTGACTTCGGACACTCATCCTTTCTATCAATTCATATCTATCAAAAAAGAAAAAAAAATCCTTTATATCATTCCATTCTATTAGATCAATCTTAGAGAGCATCTATCCAAACTAACTTCTTTCTAATTAACACATGCATTACTCAGATATTTTGTGCATAATAGATTGCATTCATTCCATTTAAGTGCATCAGAAAATGAAAAAAACATAGTAGTTGCATACATGGTAAATCATAAATCACATGCATCCATAAGCATCTCATATAAACATGCATTTGATTTCCACCATCCTACATATACATGTTAGTATCATAGGAAAAGTAAATCATCCATCTACGAGTCTGCATAATAGAATCATATTGCATTACATCTCATCAGCTAAACCACTAAATCATGTAGAATCATACATATAGCGTAAACCAATGCACATCATATCAAACACACTAGCTGCATCTCATATAAATCAAACTATCTAAGTATAATGAACGGTCGCAAGTATGAACAAAGGAAGTTAATCAACATATATATCAATAAATATCAGTGTGTTGGGATATAAAAATGGATACTACTCAGAGTATATCATATGAAATCACTATAAAAATGGTACATGATACATAATGGGATCAACATGTGCTACCCCCACCCTCGCCAGGAGGTGGACAACGGGGTGGCATATCAGAAGCTGGTCTCTGGGATGAACCAGGAGCTCCAATACTGCTACTCTATGATCATTGGGCCCTTTTTGATCTTTGGGAAGCTATGTAACTGGGAACCCTCTTCTCTACAAGAACTACACCCTCATAATGGTGCCTCCAGTACTTGATCTCTCTCTGGGCATCATGCCTAGATCTATAGTATTGGTCAAGGACATCTCAGTGAGAGGCATCCTGTACACTGTCAATAAATGACTGAACCTCTGCTCAAGCCTGTTGCTCTCTAGACCTTGCCATTGTAACCCAGGCCTCCAATGCTGTAGCATGGGCATCAGCAGAAGAAAGCTTGGCCTAGAGATCTTTTACCTACTAGGTGATCTGCTCCAACTCTGAGGGATCTACCTCCATACCTCCCATAGCCACGTCCATCTCCCCCTCCTCAACCTTGTCTCACAAACCCTCATCTCCCCTCCCCCTCACCACCCAAGAGTCATCATCACTCTCTGAACTCTCCCTGGTACTACTGCCAATACTATCACTACCAATTGTGGAAATGGTCCCTACACTCTACTCATCTAAAGCATCCACATCTATATCTCCAATCTCAACATCCATGTCCTCTATCAACACCCTATCCTCCTCTCTAGGAGCCAAAATAGCACTAGTCCATCGGCAAACTCTGCACACTAACTGGGGTGCCTCCTCCTCCATCACCTCCTCATCCTCTAAAATAGTGCTCAAGCCAACTCTCAAAGTACTACTCTGACCACCACTCCAACCACCTCTAGTCCTCACTCCACCACCAGCACCCCCAGGGTGAGGCTCATCTCCACCATCATCTCCCCNTATATCCCCCCATCCCTACCTCCATCATGACCCCCAAATATACCTCCACCTTGACCACCATCCCTCCCTCCATCCTAACCTCCCCTGCCTCATCGTACCCACCAAGCCCTCCTCATAATACTCCTAGCAAAAGGATGAGAGACATCTATCAATGCAACTGGCTGGGCCTGCACCCAATGAGCATCATACTACAATGTGGTGCCTAAAAAAGATCAAATTCAAGTATCAGTACCACAACAGAGGAAGACAAGGGTATAACAAAGCAGATAACCAAGTATCAGAAAGCAGTAAGGAAATTACATAAACAATCAAAAAACAAGACAAACTTGCATCTACAGTAGTCGAACACCATGTCCATGCAATAGGAAGTAAACCTGCAAACTCAGTATGGGTGGCATCCAGTGATACTACACCACCCCAAATGGTAGAGTCCCTCAACCTACGAACAAAATATGCATATGAATCAGACATGTCCTGCTGCTCACTGAACTGATGCAACACCCTGTAGTGTTGTGAAAGTCAATCATATGAACACGGTCAGTAACACATCTAATAAGATATCTCCACTGATGGCATAAGGAAAGATAGATGTCCTCTCCATCCAAGACAGGACAATCTCTATAGGGCCTCTATATGAAGTAAGGAATCATATCCAACTGTTGGCGCCAATACATCAAATGAATCATGTGGTTCTGCACAATGGCTCCGTCGTACATGTACACATAAGGCCTGTCGACTGGAAAAGCATGTGTACCAACAGGGTGGCAAACAACTATGTGCTCCCATTCCCATATCTAAAGGAGGGTCGCACCACAATCGAGCAACTTACCACTAAGGTAAACCGCATAGAACATATGAAAGTGCATGTGAGCCAACATGCATGGCCCCCAAGCATAAATAGTATGGTCCCTAACCATACTCTGAAGCACAGTACCAAAACTAACATAAAATCCATGCTGCCAACGATAGGGGCATAAGATGCCACAAATTAGGCTAGCTAGTAAGGTAGATAGTCTGTCAAGGCCCAAACCAAATCTAGACCATGGAATATAATAAGAACTAGACAACCCAAGCTGATCCCAGGGCAATCTAGAAATCTCTGTCAAAGAAACAATACCAGATTGGGTGGCATACTCAACAAGTGCACCCTGGATCAGAAGCTAGAGGATGCAGTACACATCCTCCAATGTGACAGTACACTCACTAGTGGGTAACCAGAAAGTGCATGTCTCAGAATGCCAATGCTCTACAAGAGTAGAGATCAGACCCATGTTGGTCGTGATCTCTAGAATATAGCAAATCCAATACAATCCTAGGTCCCTAAGTACTAACCTCTCATCCTCTGAGAGTTGGAACCTGTAAACAAGACCCGTCGGTCTTGACTATCGGCAGGGTAGAATCCGCCTGATGAACTGCACACAAAAATAAATCAGACAAATATCAGTACCAGTCATACAGGAAAGTATCAGAAGCTAGAAAATACAATTATCAAACAAAGAAATTAGGCAGACAGTTCAAAGAAAATGATTGTGGTAATAAAACCTACAAAAGCGGTACACTTATGCAATTGTGATACATTTCAATCAAATGCGAAACACAAAGAGAAAATGTGGAAATAAAATAGGGTGACTGCGGCACTTTTATTATTTGTGGCACTAAACTGGCAATTGCGGCATTCAACCCACAATTGCGGAAAAATGGCAAATGATTGCGGCTCAACAAGCAGAAAATCAGAAAACTACAAATTTTAAAAGCAATAAATGAGGGCATTAATGACATGGAAAGTGATAAAACTCACTAGACGTCCTACACCATCTGGTCTCTGATAGGTACGGACTCAGTCAGATATGTCTCACACCAGGAAGACCCACCATCGCAAGAAAATAGGAGAAAAAAGCAGAGAAAACTAAAGCAAAACTCACCAAGATATTAAGAGCTCCAAGATCACAATGTGACAAATGAATGGCCCTCTTGGCTACTTATAGGGATTTTCAAAAACCCTAATTTTACAAGGAGGTCTAATTTTTCTTCCCGGTCCCCAGAAACTTCCACACTCAATATAAGGCATTTTTCAAATCAGTCAACTACCCAGATTCAGAAATTGCGGTTTCAACAAATTAACGCTCATGTCCAGACTTTTTGCTCAAATTTATTGAGGGCACATAAATAGACCTACTATCGCTAGGGCAAGCTGGGGCAGGATCAAATCTAAAAATTCTTTGACACACTGCGACAAGTCACATCGCATCAAAGAGGGGCAAATGTAGACACCCAAAAATGGACAGGCTTGCAACTTTACATTAAAAGCACTAATTTTCATCTATTAATTAATTGATTTTAATCATTAATTAATCATCTATTTTCTGCCAAATTCATTCTCCAAATCATCTAATCAAATTCCCAAAATTAATTAAATAATTAATTTTATTTAATTAATTAATTAAATTCAATTTCCTATAGTTTAAATTCAAATATTTAAACTTACTAATTAAATTCTTCCAATTAAATTAATTTAATTTCATCAAATAAAGCAATTCTAAATCAAAAAGAATTCAATTATCTCACATGTTGAAAAATTTAATTAAATAAATGAATTAAATATTCATTTATCTTCAAAGAGATAACTCCAATCATATCACATGGGTTACTCCACCCATCTCTCCATTCCACATGGGTAACTCCACCCACCTCTTTAGTTCTAAAAGGTAACTCACAATTTGCTCTTCAGTCAACCAAACTCTATCTCCTCTTTACCAAATGAAGAGGTGGAGTTTACTGATGGCTTCTCCAATTCCCTTTGATCTCAACCGTTCATCTCCCTATCTCTGGGATTGATCTCAACCGTTTATTTCATCTCCAATTCCTATATAATAAACCCTTCATAACCATTTGAAGGATCTAGGATTTCAAGCTCTCGTGTGCCATTACTATGTCAGTTTGGTTCTAGCATTCAAGTCATCTTGTGATCGCACACACATTTCAATTAGAAAATTCTCGACACTACCCACACCAATACTGAGCATCAAAAAAAGAGTTTCAGAAGGAGTAGAGAGAGACAATAGAAACTTCAAGCACTTTGGGGTTTGCATTCTTTTTTTTTCCTTTCTTTGCTTGTACATTTTATTGGTTATGCTTCAAGTTATTCATTTTAGTAGTATTTGTGTATTAGATTTATATCATTTGTAAAACCTTTGCTACTAACCCTCACCTTTGGAAAGCTTGGGAACCATGAATCATGAAAAGAGGCGTACACAAAGAATATCTAAAGATGTGACTGGTCTGCTCTTTGAGATTGGACAAAGCTCAGGTAATAAAGAGAATAAGTCATTGTATGACATTTTCAGATCTGAAAACAAAAGTGCAGCGATTGAGGGACAAGAAAAGAGCATTACTTTCTCTCGTTATGCTTCAAATCTTATCATACATTTTTATCCAAAGGTGTAGATCCAAATCATATTTAATTCTTATTTTGTTGGGTATTATTTCTTTTGCAATCAATTTAGACATAGGATGAATAATTACAAAGTTGCTTTGATGAGGCATTCTTGGTTTAATCTTGAATATTATTTTCATAGAATGGATGTTCTACGGTGTTTTCCATGAAATAATGTTGGACACATCAAGAAAAATTGCAAGTTTATAAGGAAGAAAAGAAATGAGTCCACTATTGATCTGAAAAATGATAAAGGATCATAAAAATTAGAAGTTAAAGAAATGAAAGTTTGGAGGCCTAAAGTGGGTAATAATCTTAATAAGACTATGTTTTTTCAATTTTCTCTACATTCTAAAAAGAAGGACCTATGGATCATAGATATAGGTTTTTCTAACCACATGACAGGAGATAGGAGGAAGTTCACATAGTTGACAAGTTATGAAGGTGGTTGTGTGAGATTTGGTGATGACTATGCAAGACAAATAAAAGTTTTAGGCTCTCTAATGCTAAGTGTTAACATGCCCATTCATAATGTTTATTTTGTAGAAGGATTAAAGTATAATATCTTGAGCATAATTCAATTTTTTGATAATGGATATGATGTTATTTTTTATGATCATGTTTGTCAGATAAAGTTGAAATCAAGAAAGTTGGTGGTAGTGGGTAAAAGGACCAAAGGAAGTATTTATAATATTAAAGATATCATAGATGTTGACTATCATGATAATATTTGTCTCATGGAATAGGTGGAAGAAGGTTGGCTATGGCACAAGAGACTTGGGCACTTAAATTTTGACAATTTGGTGAAGGTAAGTAAGCATCACAATGTAAGAAGTATGCCTCTCATACATAAACTGAAAAAAAATGTTTGTGAAGGTTGTCAACATGGTAAATAAACTAAAATAAGTTTTTCTTCAAAGGAACACTCATCTACTAGACCCTTACAGCTGATACATACTAATTTATGTGGTCCTACAAAGGAAATGACAATTAATGGAGATAAGTACTTTATTCTCTTTGTAGATGATTACACTAGGGTGACTTGGGTAACCGTTTTGAAATATAAATAAGAAGCTTTTAACAAGTTTAACATTAGGAAAATGGTGGAGAAAGAATTAGATATGAAGATTAAATGCCTAAGATTTGATAAAGGTGGTGAGTACACTTTAGATGAGTTTATAGACTATTGTGAGGAGCATGGTATCGAAAGGAAGTATGTTGTTGCAAGAACCCCTTGATGCAAGAGCATCTTGGGTCCTTGGCAATCCTGCTCAACCAAAAATATGTTTGTTTTTTTCTTTAGTTTGTTTGGAGGCTTCTCAGGAAGTACTTTGTTGCTCGGATCTGTCACTCAGTTATGCTTGTTCTGAGCTGGTCTTTGTTTCTTGGGTTTCTTTCACTCGGGAATGCTTTTTTTTGAGTTCATTTTTTGTCACTCAGGTTTGTCTTCTATTGCTCAGGTATGCTTGGCCTGACTCATGTAACTGTTTCTTGGGTTGTTCTTTTCCTGAGTCCCTCTGTTGCTCGGTCATCCTTTGCCTGAGTTGTTTATTTTGGAGTTGGATTTGGTGGCTGACTTCTGCATTTAATTTTTGTGGCTTAATTAATATGGGGTCTCTGTTTGGGATCTATGTGGACCTAAATCTAGGTCTTACTTATGGATTTGAGCGCTGGCCTCTCTGGTGGACTCTTGTATATATTTATTTCTATGTTCTTAGTTTAGGATTAGTTTTTAGAAGATAGAAGCTTAAGTATTGAATTATCTCGAAGGCAGGTCTATGACCTCGCATGTATGAAGATCAATTCTGTAATTTGTTGAATGTTTATGGATGAAACCGGGAAGGCCTTATAGCCTAACATGAAATGAGTTTGATCAATTAATGAAAATAATTTATGTTGTTTATTCTCTCACTGTGTTGTTGTTTCTTTCGCATTATGTTTGCAAGTTGGTTTGGTAGCTGGGAGAGCCTTTGGCCCCATCTGCCACATCTCCTTACGTCAGGTGGCATCAGAGCATTGGTGAGATCTAAGTTCCTTCTTAAAAAACCTAACCCTAGTTGGTAATATTTTTGTGGTGTAGAAGATTGTGATTTGACCTACAATTTCAAAGGGATTCAAGATGGTTCATGGGAGAGGAAATGCAGATCCAAGTCTAGCTGATATGCTTAGACAGATGGATGCAAGATTGGAAGCTGTTGAGACAGCCCAGCGGAGAGGAAGACATCTTGAAGATGTTAGTGATGATGAATTGGAACAAGTTCAAGGTGAAGCTACATCTGCACCTATGATGGATCGATAAGAAGAAAGATTCCTATGAGCATTGACAATTTTGAAATCCACATCTTAGTTTAATCCTCCTGAGTATAGTGGAAAGTTGGATTCTGATGACTTGATTAACTGGATAACTGAGATGGAAAAGTATTTTGAATATGGAAATTTATCAGAGGAAAAGAAGGTGAAGATTGAAAGCGCAAATTTTAAAGGTCATGCATCCTTGTGGTGGGAACATCTGCAATTGGATCAAAAGAAGAAAGGTAAAGAAAAAATCAAGGTATGGGATAAGATGGTAAAAAAATTAAAAGGAAAGTTTCTACCTTGTGATTATCAGATTAACCTAATTAGGAGAATGCAAAGTTTGAAGCAGAAAGATAGATTTGTAAAAGACAACATTGAATAATTCTAAATATTGGACATCAGATCTGGACATGTTGAAGATGAAGTGGAAAGAGCAGCAAGATACCTAAATAGATTGAGAAATTCCATACAAGATGAGATCAGTTTGGTCAAGATGGAAAGCATTGAGGAAGCATATCAATTTTCCCTAAAAGCTGAGGAGAAGTTGAACAAAAGATATGAACAAAGAAAAAGAGGTAGATGTGGTTGATTCCCTAGAGGAAGATGTAGATCTCATGGTGAAAACAATCTTTATGAACCAGACAAGTTGAATTCAAACACATCTCAAGACAAAGGAAAGACTGAATGGAAAGGTGGAAGTTCATACTGAGGAAGAGGAAATTACTCCCGAGGTGGTTATAGAAGAAGAGGGTTCCAAGCAACTTGTTACAATTATGGAGAGGAAGGACATAAATCCTTTGAGTGTAAACATGCAAGCAAGAAGGTTGGTAGTAGAAGAAATGCTTTGGTGCAAGAAGAATCACCTAATGAACCTGAAAATAATCTCATGATTCGAAGGATACTATGGAGTGAGAAGGATAAGCAAGATCTTGTTAGGAAAATTTTGTTCAAGACAAGATGTAGAGTTGCAGACAAATTTTGGAAGGTGATTGTTGATAGTGGAAGCTCAGAGAATATGGAATCTAAGGAAATGGTTACAAAGTTGGAGTTGGAGAGGATGAAGCATCCAAAGCCCTATCAGATCTCATGGATCAAGGATGAACACACATTAATGGTGAGTGAACTATGTCTCATGAATCTGAAAATTGGAAAATATTATGATAAGGCATTGTGTGATATTATGACAATGGATTGTTGTCATGTCTTGTTGGGTAGACCTTGGAAATATGATAGACATGATATACATGATGGAAGATTGAATAGCTATTCTATTTTGGGTTGATAGTAAGAAGCAAGTTTTGTTACCTTTGGTTGAAGAATTTGTTGGTGAGATATGTACATCTGTGAAATTTTTTTTGATGGAAGGTAGACAGTTTGTTAAGGATTTGAAAAGAAATGATATTTTCTATGCTTTGATCCCTAAAAACTGAGTAAGAATACAGAAGATGAAATTCCTGCAGAAGTTCAAAAGTTACTCACTGAGTACAAGGAGATTATTTTAGATAATGTACCTGATGGTTTGCCACCAATGAGAGATATCATTCACTATATGGATATGATTCCTAGAGCTAGTTTACCAAACAAAGAATGACATAGGTTAACACTGACCGAGAATGAAGAGATTAACTGACAAGTTCATGAATTGTTGAATACAGTTTTGATCTGAGAATGTTTGAGTCCATGTGTAGTACTAGGTGTATTGACACCTAAGAAGAATGGGGAATGGAGAATGTGCACTAATTCAAGAGCAATCAATAAGTTCACAGTGAAGTATAGGTATCCTATATCAAGAATGGATGACATAATAGATTTTTTGAGTGGAGAAAGATATTTTACCAAAATTGATTTGAAGAGTGTATATCATCATATCAGAATCAGAGAAGGTGACGACTGGAAGACTAATTTCAAGACAAAGGAAGGTATGTATGAGTGTTGGTTATGCCTTTTGGTTTAACTAATGCACCGAGTACTTTTATGAGGTTAATGAATGAAGTTTTGAAGAAATTCTTGAATAAGTGTGTGATTGTATACTTGGATGATATTTTGATATTTAGTAAGACTAGGGAAGAGCATTTGATGCATATAAGGCAAGTGTTGCAGATATTGAAAGAGGAAAAGTTGTTGACAAATATAAAGAAGTGTTCCTTCATGAAAGAAGAGCTTGTGTATTTGGGTTTTCTAATTTCAGCTGATGGTTTGAAGATGGATCCTGAGAAGGTTGAAGCTATACTTACACTAGTAGAATTGGCACTATTTTTGATGAAAATTGGTCAAAGTTTCTACCAAGATTAGTCGAATGATCCACAAATGGTCTTGTCACTATTTTTCTAGTTAAAATTTTGGCACATCATTGTTAAGGTTGAATGTTCTACACCAACCTTGGTTGAAATTGACATCTACAATTGGAAATTTTATTCGTCAAACTTTCAACCAATGTCGGTTGAAATGTTTGGCCCATCTGACCAGGATGTCAAACCCATGATGCTAAATTTTGGCACAGACTGGACGATATTTAAACCAGTCTTGGTGAGGGTTTCAACCAAAGTTTGTCAAAATTTCAACCAATATGGAATTTTAGAAAAATGCCTGAAGATAAATATCCATAGTAATCACCAACGACATCCTAAGAGAGTTATATTACTACTGACTATTTCAAGACCAATGAACTACATTACACTAGTACTTTTTTTTCACTATAGTATTTTACACCATAAGGTTACATAGGGAAATAACACATAAATAGAAATAGAAGTTGTCATTGATCATTATCACTCAATATCTAACACAACAAGAAATTATCATTGCCACTGGAGTGGAATACTGGTGTTATATTCCCCCCAGAATGTGAAATTTTTAATTATTAAAAAAACATAGAAAATAAAAGCACACACCACAATAAAAAACAAAACAAGGAATAACATATTCTTTGGTGATTAATGAGAGGATGTTGAGTGTCCTCCTTCCTTTTTTGTCTGTTGTCTCTAAACTTGAATTTATTTGGATCACAGTCTTTCCAATCTGTTTCTTCAACCAGTCCCCTTTATGGTGAGTAAGCACCATGTTTATAATTTCATCTGTCCAAGACTTGAAAAGAAAGATCAAACACATCACATAAACTCCTTTAACAATGCTATATGTGAGAAAATGATTATTACATATTCAGTCAACAAAAATTTCCTTGAATTTTTCCATTTTTTAGTTTGAGACATTTTTATAATCCTCTAGGGCATCTTCATTTATTGTTTACCCTAGGGTATCTTCATTTGACACAAAGTCTGAAAGAGATGTAAGCTCATAGATGTAGACAAAATATCAGAGGCCGACATAAGAACTTTTCTCAAATGAATTTTTTTACTAGGTAATTATCAAACCTTATGTCTAGCTATGAAGATCCAACAAGAGTCCTGCAGCTTCCAGCGGCAAACTTGAGCTAGTTAGTCTTTACCCTAAGGGTGTAGCATGTGATTTTTATATCATATATTTTCCACATTTCCATCTAGTTTATGGGCTTCTTACCTCATTTGAGAAAGAGTGGTTTCATTCCAGGCCACACATTCACAAGTGTTCCTCAGTCATTTCACCAAAATTCCTCTTTATTTACAAGTCAACTCAAATTGACAAGTTATTTCTCAAGGTATTCTTTTGTTAGAGAAAAAGGTTAAATGAAATTAAGGGGTAGAAACTTTAAAAATTTTCCATTAACAATTTATGGTGAAACATTAAAAAAAAAGTGAAACTAGAAACTTCCTAATTTAAGGAACCTACCATAGTCCTCGAAGTTTCAAGTTTCAAGTTTCAAGTTTCAATTGACAATAGAAAATATCTGACCAGGATAGTGTACATCTGTGACTTGTATCCCTTCAATCTTATCAAATGGTTTGATGTGCATATTTATCATACTAAGATCGTTAAAATTTCTAAGATTGATACTTATATGGAAAAAACAACCCCATTTTGATTGGCAAATAACTCTAAACAATATGAAAACCTCAAATTTTTTAAGTTGTATATATGTATTCAATTGGATATTTCAAAATGATGTGATCTAACATGGTGAATGAAACTACAGATGAGCCTCAAGGGATAGTAATAACTTATATTTTTTAGAAACAAAATCATTTTCAAAACAAAACAACATTGGTAATATATTATCTCAAAGAAAATCCACCAAAATATTTTTTACATTGTAGAATAAATACTCAAGAATAAAACATAACATGAAATTAATTGCACAACACTTAATAAAAAAGGGAATTCAAAAAATCCCTATCTACTTACAGCTGAAGAGAATTTAACTTTGATAAAATTATCATCTCCCATACAAAATTAACAGGTTTAAGCAACCCATTTGGAGATGGGGCTGAATATTTTAAAGCATACTATGTGGCAGAGTTAATATATTTGCATTAATATATATGGTTGTGTATTTTTTTATGTTACTTTACTATTAGCATAATGGTTTATTATCTTATAAGCCAACACATATATGTAGGGATTCCATTAGTTTCAAAGTGAAAATTTTCTTCAACGGGAAATTATACCTAATAATAATGTTAGGGAAGATTTCGTTACCTGCAATGCCCAGTAGTGGAAACTGATGTAAGACATGGGATATCTCCACACATGCTTTGGAATATCCTTTGGAAGCTTGAAATATCTTGATACCAGCATTTGACAATGACACATACAAAATGCACTTATGAGAAAAGACCTAGATCGAATGAAATTGATTAAATAATAAATTATTTATAGCAGAGAAACAAAATTGTAAAAATTGTACTTATGATATGTACATGTTCATTAAATGCCATAACACATGAGTGTTAAAAAACTTCTACCATATGAAGTATTATAACTTTTGAAAAATAAATGGGAGAGTTGTATGTAATGCCCAAAATTCATAACACTAGATTGGACATTAAACAAACTATTTATTCT
Organism: Thuja plicata; assembly: GCA_018584345.1. NCBI lineage: Eukaryota > Viridiplantae > Streptophyta > Pinopsida > Cupressales > Cupressaceae > Thuja > Thuja plicata. Next base: position 1,770,518 of record MU225439.1, read on the forward strand.
ACTCTGAACATATCTAATTTGCAATATTTTTTTTTCTTTCTAAATAATGACATACTACATTAATACATAGTGTGAACCTATTTTTTATATCATTTTACTAGAATCTAAAATGATAATAAATCTACTTAGAACAATAATGCTTATTATGATGTTCAAATAACCAACATGACTTGCAATTGCATACCTGAATTTCTCTTTCTTGCCTATGTATAATATTCTCCTTGCCTCTCTATTTCATGCACCTATATATATGGCTACACAAGTAGATGCATGATATAAAATTCATATTTTATTACATACAAGATCGTAAGATAAGCTACATCAATAACTTAGCTAAATCAATCATAAGGTATTTATAGCTATGTTTTGTAAAGAGATGCAAAATATGTAAAATATTGGTAAGGGGTGGCAAGATCAAGGAAGAACTCAAAATTACAAGACCTAAGGGCTAGACCTAATACCTTGGGGGCTCATCATAGATGGCCTTGCCTACGTAACTCACAGAGACATCGCAGTTCAGGATTAACCTTAAAACTAGTCTTTTAAAGGATGGTAGAAGTGGTATCAAGCCTCTTTATCCAAAGGGTATCAATGGCATTTCTCTCTTCACTGGAATCGAGGGTGTGGAAGTTGCCCTGCATCGATTGGGTATAGCACTCAATTTCTATACCAAATCGATATAGGGAAACCTTCTACACCCCTTATTTGATTGAAGATAGAGGACATTGATCCCCTTTTGATAAAGAGTCTTCAAGAAAGATAGATGGTATCCTATCATTTCTACCTAAAAAGAATTACCAAGGGAAAAAGAGACCACAATTGTACTATTGAATTTATGCCCATCTGGGCCTTCTAACACCATATGGAATGTTCTTTGTTTATAGAAGAGATAACTACCTACAAATAAATCTCATAAGGCATTTAAAACTAGTTTTGTAAAGAGATGCAAACTATGTTAAATATTAGTAAGGGGTGGCAAGATCAAGGAAGAACTCAAAATTACAAGACCTAAGGGCCAGACCTAATGCCTTAGGGGCTCATCATAGATGGCCTTGCCTATGTAACTCATAGAGACATCATAGTTCAGGTTTAACTTTAAAACTAGTCTTTTAAAGGATGGTAGAAGTGGTATCAAGCCTCTTTATCCAAAGGGTATCAATGGCATTTCTCTCTTCACTAGAATCAAGGGTGCAGAAGTTGCTTTGCATCGTTTGGGTATAGCACTTAATTTCTATACCAAATTGATGTAGAGAAACCTTCTGCACCCCTTATTCGATTGAAGATAGAGGATATTGATCCCCTTTTGATAAAGAGTCTTCAAGAAAGATAGATGGTATCCTACCGTTTCTACCTAAAAAGCATTACCAAGGAAAAAAGAGACCACAATTGTACCATTGAATTTTTGCCCATTTGGGCCTTCTAACACCATATGGAATGTGTTGTGTTTATATAAAAGATAACTACCTACAACTATATTTCATAAGGCATTTAAAACTAGTTTTGTAAAGAGATGTAAACTATGTAAAATATTGGTAAGGGGTGACAAGATCAAGGAAGAACTCAAAAGTACAAGACCTAAGGGCTAGACCTAATGCCTTGGGGGTTCATCATAGATGGCCTTTCCTACGTAACTCATAGAGACATCGTAGTTCAAGTTTAACTTTAAAACCAGTATTTTAAAGGATGGTAGAAGTGGTATCAAGCCTCTTTATCCAAAGAGTATCAATGGAATTTCTCTCTTCACTAGAATCAAGGGTGCATAAGATTCTCTGCATCATTTGGACATAGCACTCAATTTCTATACCAAATCAATGTAGAGAAACTTTTTGCACCCCTTATTCAATTGAAGATAGAGGACATTGATCCCCTTTTGATAAAGAATCTTCAAGAAAGATAGATGGTATCCTACCATTTCTACCTGAAAAGAATTACCAAGGGGAAAAGAGCCCACAATTGTACCATTGAATTTATTCCCATCTAGGCCTTCTAAAACCATATAGAATGTGTTGTTTTATAGAAGAGATAACTACCTACAAATATATTTCATAAGACATTTAAAACTAGTTTCGTAAAGAGATGCAAACTATGTAAAATATTGGTAAGGGGTGGCAAGATCAAGGAAGAACTCAAAAGTACAAGATCTAAGGGCTAGACCTAATGCCTTGGGGGCTCATCATAGATGGCCTTTCCTACATAACTCATAGAGACATCATATTTTAGGTTTAACTTTAAAATCAGTCTTTTAAAGGATGGAAGAAGTGGTATCAAGCCTCTATATCCAAAGGGTATCAATGGCATTTCTCTCTTCACTGGAATTGAGGGTGCAGAAGTTGCTCTACATCATTTGGGTGTAGCACTCAATTTCTATACCAAATCAATGTAGAGAAACCTTCTGCACCCCTTATTCAATTGAAGATAGAGGACATTGATCCCCTTTTGATAAAGAGTCTTCAAGAAAGATAGATGGTATCCTACCGTTTCTACCTGAAAAGCATTACAAAGGGAAAAAGAGACCACAATTGTACCATTGAATTTCTACCCATCTGGGCCTTCTAACACCATATAGAATGTGTTGTGTTTATAGAAGAGCTAACTACCTACAACTATATTTCATAAGGCATTTAAAACTAGTTTCGTAAAGAGATGCAAACTATGTAAAATATTGGTAAGAGGTGGCAAGATCAAGGAAAAACTAAAAAGTACAAGACCTAAGGGGCAGACCTAATGCCTCAGGGGCTCATCATAGATGGCCTTGCTTATGTAACTCGTAGAGACATCATAGTTTAGTTTTAACTTTAAAACCAGTCTTTTAAAAGATGGCAGAAGTGGTATCAAGCCTCTTTATCCAAAGGGTATCAATGGCATTTCTCTCTTCATTGGAATTGAGGGTGCATAAGTTTCTATGCATCATTTGGGTATAGCACTCAATTTCTATACAAAATCGATGCAGAGAAATGTTCTGCACCCCTTATTTAATTGAAGATAGAGGACATTGATCCCCTTTTGATAAAGAGTCTTCAAGAAAGATGGTATCCTACTATCTCTACCTGAAAAGAATTACTAAGGGAAAAAGAGACCACAATTGTACCATTGAATTTCTGCCCATCTGGGCCTTCTAACAGCATATGTAAAATATTGGTAAGGTAAAATATCGTGTTGAAGGTGGTGCCTAATGCTGCTGCAATGACTATAGACATTAAATTTTGCATCACTGCTTGATGTCATTGAAGCGACATCAGACTCCACCTTCAGCACAATTTGATCACTAGACAAGTTTGTATGTCTTCTACTTTTAAGTTGGGTTCTTTCCGTTCTTTTTTTGTGAATTTGGGTGATCCTTGCCAATGTCTCCGGGGTTGAATCCAGTATGCTCATGTATGATCCAGAACCTGTAAGGAAGGAAAAGATTGGGTTAGATCCAAAGGATCTAAGCAATTCCTGGCACCCTATTACTGATCTTCATCTACAATTATGCATGTGCATAGTCAAGTCATACACTTGTAAAATGAACAAGGATAAAATTTACAAAAACCCATCCAAGATATAGAAAATCATAACGAAGTCATAAACAACAAAAAGTTCATGATTTTATCAAAATATGTCCAATGTATCTACATGGAATTATAAAAAAGTTTCAGTATCTACAATATCCCTTTGTTAATCACATTTATGCATATGGTCCCAACAAAGTAGTGCACAAACTACACAAAGAAGGCATTGCAGAAACATGATTTCTACTTTGGCCATTGAAACAATCTTGGTGGCACTAGCTGCCTCTTGAGCCTTGCACAAGTTGCACTCATTTCCTACATTAGGTATAGCCGTAGAGGGGGCAGATTTAAATGTGGTTTCATTTACCCACCAAAAGTATTGACATCCACTATTTCCCTGCAATACCAAATCTACATCAGTTCTTCCTAAAATGATTACTTGTCACATTACTTTTAAACATAAAATATAATTCCATATCTAGACATTTTTCCTATTTGGGAAACCCCAAAATTGATGCCCAGGATTACTTTTTGTGAGTGACGTCTTCAACACAGAAGGGCCAACACCACATTGACACATAGGCACATTGACCAAAGCCATCGACGCTATATCGATAAATATTGCAATGTCATTCCAACATATCATTTTGTTTAGTTGATTATTTTGTTCATTCATACTGATTATAATTGCAATAAAAAGCAACATACTAATGTAGGCAATATCTCAAATCAAATTGCAAAATGACTATTGTCAATATACAGTACAAAACCAAAAAGGAGGTAGCATCAAACATAAGACCTATATCATCCAATCAGAAATTGGGGGGAGCTTAGGACACACATTGAATCAACACTTCAATAGACAGTCAGCCTCAGTAACATGCGGTGAGCATTTTATTAGGAAAATTTAACCACCCTGAAAGACATACTCAACAACTAGTCAGTCGTAGTCCAATTAGTAATTCTGAGACATTCAGTGATAATTTTTCCTCAAATAGTTTCATTAGGGAGGAGATGAAATTGATGGTGGGCAAGGAACTTCAGTCCAAGAGTGTAGAGATAAGGCACTATGACTCTAGCTACTTTGCTCTCTTTAAGGTAAATGTGTTTTTCTTGATAGACTAAATGAAACTATAATTATATCAGCTGCTCTCAGTTTTAGTGAAATATAATAGAAGGGCAATAGACTCTTTCCTGTAAAAAGTGACATTTAGAGTCAATCATGCTTGAAGAAAATGTTATTTCTTTTCAGAACGGCTGAAATGTTTATTCACGATGTTATTCACTCATTTGAACAGGGGTATTAACTAGTTTATCAAGTTGTAAGCTTAAGGTAGAAAACATAATAATTTCATTGGCTTGTATGTAGACATACAAGTACGAGGGACATACTTAATGTTCACGTGCAAGAGTATGAAACTCTTGGGAAATATTAAAAAATTATGAACAGAAAACTAAAAAATTATTAGTCAATTTCATAGAAGCAATCAAGGTTCACTGTTTCAAGAAAGCTAGGGTAATTGCCCAAAGTTTGAGAATAAAAGTAGGCTCATATAGTGGCTCCTTGTCAACTCTTGCTTTATTTTTTTACATGAGTTTGAACTTGTAGGATGTCTGAAGACCCAAGTCTGATGATGATGCAATATCAAAAATGGCTAAGATAGACACCAAACATGTAATGATATATTGTGAATTAGAATTTGATTTATAATTTGAAAATGCAGATCAGTATTGCATTTACTCTTAAATTGATGTCGGTAAAGTTGTGGCATCAAAGAAAGGACTACCAAACCACACAACAATAAGGAAGCTAACTAAAAATATTATATTTTTGGATTTCTAGTCCCTTATAACTCTTTAAACAATTAATGAATAGTAATGCAATCCCTCTAGTTTCCCTTCTATATGACCAACCTAAGTATTGGTTTGATAGGAATCTACAAGATCTATACCCTTGGATATACAGATTACTCTATGCAATTTCTAGACTATCCTATCCATACAATGTCAGAATCAATTCCTGATCCAAGCTCTCCAACTTCCAAACTAATTTTTTGGGGAATGAAATCAGTTATATAAACATCTTGATGCTTCAATATGGATTTTCCAGCTTATCCCAAGAATTGAGAATCTCTTTCATTACCTTTATCCCATTATGGAAACATGTGATCTTCCTTAGGGGCTATAAATCTCTCTAAATCCAATCTCCTAACTATGTCATGGTGTTTTAAAATCTCTCATAGAGCACAAATCCAAACTTCATCTTTGGCCATTACCAGTTAATGCAAATTTGGTGGAAACCCATTTCAATAGGGATTTGAATTGTTAACATCTTAACAGTGCTTGAAAATTTTTCCCAATTAAATCTTTGGTTGTTCCTTGCTCCATCTACAATCAAATAGTTTTCAGTTACAAATTCTTTCTTAAGTTATGGGAATAAAAGTTTTACATACACCGTCACCACTACATGATTCCTAGTAATCCCTGATTGAACTAGTGATTCAACTCAAAATTGGAATCTTATCTACTTCCTCCCATTCTGTTAGGGATTTTTCTTGTATGAACCACAGTGCTTGAAATGACTACTTGAACATTATGCCTTCTAATACTGATTCAGAGACAAGAAAAGCCTAATTTCTAAGGACTGGATAAGGTCCTTCTTCATTTTTGAGTTCCACATATACTCAGGTAGGTTTTACCTCTTATGATTGTTGTTTACACAGTATGTGTTAGTGTGGACACTGATTTTCTATGTATCTTTGTGAAACCAACTTATAAATCACCTTGCAAATGACCAAGCATAACCAGATGCAAGATATAACCATACAAACCATGGTTGTAAGCATAACAAGAACCAGTGATACAAGGATTTTCATCCTTCTTCCTTTTCTTATAAGATGGATAACCTCATGATCCACTCTTCAAGGAATCACTAAAATGGACACTGTCCTGCTGACATAGGTCCTTATGAGTTCAGTTTATCTGTTCTCAGTAACAAAGTATTTTGATTGAATTGGTTTTTATATTTTGGAATAACTTAGACAAAGATAGATTATCAGACTAATTTCTGGACCAGTGCCTATCCTTTGGGCTACAGAGTCAAATAAGCTAAGATCTCATAGAAACAAAATATATTAAACTGCCTTACAGCTCACATGCAATTAAGATAAGTTGCCTTAAAAATTACCCTGTCACCTCAAAAATATTGTATCAAATCCTTAAACAAAGCAGTATGCTCCCTGAAACTACTCACAAAACTTAGTTCTTTCCTTAAAAGAAACTTGCAAGTAATCAGATAGTTACCTAATAACCAGAATGTTTCAGAATACCTTGTAAACTTAACATAAAAGAGCATACACAGAGAAAAAAGAGACAGAAATAGAAGAGAGTAAAATTGCACCATATATTATTTATATGATCTAGCTTTCCATACATGAAAGATTATACAACTTCAAAAGATAGACAGGAACCCAGAAGATCTGAATTCTGCAATATATTATCTTCTTTCCAAAATGTTCCAACATCAAAGATGCTTTACAATTACAACTCTTTTTGCTATATATAGGTTTTTGACCATCTTGGAATCCCTTAAGGATGCAACAAGCTTTGGATGGTCACAGAAAACCTAACCCTAAAGTTACAAGAGAGACAAAAAGAAAGAGAGAGAAGAAGCGGTGAAA
>MU225439.1:1789057-1813277 GCA_018584345.1 Thuja plicata
AGGCATTAGGGTATCCAGGGATACCAACAAAATCAAATTGTTTATACCTCTCATTATGTAGTGGTTTTCTTTGAAAACTATCATCTTCTTTAGCCATAGTAGCTTTTCCTCTAGAAGATGTATTATTATCTGGTCCTGAAAAAGAATACTTTGAAGATTGTAAGAAGTCTATCTTCTTTTTCATTTCAATTGTAGCAGCTTCCATCTGGGCCTTTTCCAACATTTTTTCCATGGTTTCTTTTTCAATTCTTAGCTTCTCCAAATCAATTTCTAATTTGGACATTTGTTCAACCATAGGCTTCTAAAATTTAGGTTCTTGATCTTTATGTTCACCCATCTTCTATTTACCTTTATTTATTTGTAAAATAGAATCCTTATGAGTGACTGGTATTTCTTTACTTTTTTGAGACTTTTCTGTTTCTTTCATAGTTTGGTGTTTAGGGAGTCTTTTCCTATTATTATCAAGAGCCTTGTGATCATTCCTTTTCTTTCTTATTTCTCTTTCCTTTTTTCATTTGTTGAACTAGGGCAAGCTGCTTCAAAATAAACTTCTCTTCATTGGCCAGCATATCAGAAGGGTCATCTTCTGAATCCAAACTAGGTGTAGTAATCTCTTCTCTTTCATTTGAAGTAGAAGTAACTATGGGAGTATCCAATACTCTTTCAGTAGCCTCCTCATAGTCTGAAGTATTTCCATCATGAGAGTGCTGAACAGTATCCCTATCTTTTCTAATATTTGTTTCTTCACCTTTTAAAGGAGTTTCATCCATATCAACCTGATTTTTCTTTTTTCTCCAAGAGGTTCCAACTCTTGAGGTCAACCTAATTCCTTCATATAATACCCTTTCTGGGTCAATTCTTACTTTTGACCTAGTATTCATTATGTAAGACATTTATTAATTTTGCACTAATCTCAGAGATTTTCCTTTTAGAGTCACCACCCAATAAATTGGGAAGAATGACTAACTATCAAGGGTTAGTATGACAACAACAACTGGGATTTTGTAACACTTTAGATCTTAACACACCAGAGATTTCTGAATACTTCCACAAGACTTTACAATCTCTAATTCCCCAGTAGAGATACTCTTTCTCTGGTACTTATGAAAACTTGTCTACAACCAGATTCCAGGGGAACTTTAAAAATGATCTTTTAAATAACTAATCCCCAGTGGAGTCGCCAATTTGTTAGGGATTTTTCTTGTATGAACCACAGTGCTTGAAATGACTACTTGAATACTATGCCTTCTAATACTGATTCAGAGACAAGAAAATCCTAATTTCTAAGGACTGGATAAGGTCCTTCTTCGTTTTTGAGTTCCACATATACTCGGGCAGGTTTCACCTCTTATGATTGCTGTTTACACAGTATGTGTTAGTGTGGACACTGATTTGCTATGTATCTTTGTTAAACCAACTTATTAATCACCTTGCAAATGACCAAGCATAACCAAATGCAAGATATAACCATACAAACCATGGTTGTAAGCATAACAAGAACCAGTGATACAAGGATTTTCATCCTTCTTCCTTTTCTTATAGGATGGATAACCTAATGATCCACTCTTCAAGGAATCACTAAAATGGACACTGTCCTGCTGACATAGGTCCTTATGAGTTTAGTTTATCTGTTCTTAGTAACAAAGTATTTTGATTGAATTGGTTTTGATATTTTGGAATAACTTAGATGAAGATAGATTATCAGACTAATTTCTGGACCAGTGCCTATCCTTCAGGCTACAGAGTCAAATAAGCTAAGATCTCATAGAAACAAAATACAGTAAACTGCCTTACAGCTCACATGCAATTAAGATAAGTTGCCTTACAAATTACCCTGTCACCTCAAAACTATTGTATCAAATCCTTAAACAAAGCAGTATGCTCCCTGAAACTACTCACAAAACTTAGTTCTTTCCTTAAAAGAAACTTGCAAGTAATTAGATAGTTACCTAATAACCAGAATGTTTCAGAATACCTTGTAAACTTAACATAAAAGAGCATACATAGAGAATAAAGAGACAATAATAGAAGAGAGTAAAATTGCACCGTATATTATTTATATGATCCAGCTTTCCATACATGAAAGATTATACAACTTCAAAAGATAGACAGGAACCCAGAAGTTTTGAATTCTGCAATATATTATCTTCTTTCCAAAATGTTCCAACATCAAAGACGCTTTACAATTACAACTCTTTTTTCTATATATAGGTTTTTGACCATCTTGGAATCCCTTAAGGATGCAACAAGATTCAGATGGTCACAGAAAAGCTAACCCTAAAGTTACAAGAGAGACAAAAAGAAAGAGAGAGAAGAAGCGGTGAAAGGACCAAGTCAAAAAGATAGAAATAGATATTTCTTGTTCTTCTCCTGATCTGGTGACTGCAATCAGATTTGTAGATGGTAGCTGGTAGTATTTATGTTGAGTCTAGATAGTTGTGCTCACCTACTCACCTACATTCTTCTTTTTTAATAACTATCCTTCTTGTCTAGAACAGTGCAGTGCCAAGTGTTCACCTTACTCATTGTCCAAAATTTCTTCTTCAACTACAGGCTTCTTTTTCTTTGGTGTTGTCATAACTTTCCAAGCCTTTACTTCATCATTTAATGGCCACTTGAAGTCCTGAGTACTCTGTACTTGTACCTTTTGCCTGTCCCATCTAGCATCAGTGATGCTTTTGAAATCAAGTAGGAACTTGTTGATATCAGTCTTTGCTTTGAAGGCCTCATCCAATATCTTATTGAATCCCTCTATATCAATATTTGTTCCCAAAAGAAAAGCCTATTCACTAGGCATCTTGGTGTCAAACTCACTCTTCCAGGCATCTATAGCCTTTACTTGGTCATCATCTCCCTTTAAAGAAGGAATAAACCTATTGAAATCACTTGAAAAGAGGCTTAATTTAACCTCTATCTAACTTAATTTTCCTTTTAAAAATGAGAGAGAAATATTTACTCTTTTGATCTCATCTTCAACTTCAGTGACTATTGGAGGAAAATCTGGTCTTATGGCCTACAAAGATGACAATTTCTCAAATAAATTATCCCTAGCAGACCACTTAGTGAAGTAAGGGTTCAGAATGGCAAGGTACCCCATTACCTCAGTATGCAATACTGACAATTTATTATATGTATTGACTACAACATTAGTTTTGTCTTTTAAAACCTCAATCCTATGTTGTAGTATGCCTTTCAATGCCTTCAAAGCTATTGCATTTCCCTTTTCTTCATCCACCTTTTGTTCCACAGCCTCTTCTGACTTAGGCTTATCCTTAATCTGCATTGGTGGTGGTTGTGCAGGTACATACACTACCTCAGGCTTTGCCTCCAATTCTTTTGTTAATGTCTTGATCATCTGATCCCTCTGGTACAGTTGTATGTGGCACATATCCCTGTCTTTAGACAATGCACTTGTTTCTTCTAACAAAGTACTATACCTTTCAAACAATTGCTTGGTCTTGTCTTCATTTAGTTGAGCCCAGTGTGTCATAATTTGGGAGATTTCTAAGTACCCTGTATTTTGTACAGACCACACCATTTGATTCCCCACCATATTTTCTTGAATATTTACTAACTGGGGCTTCTGTTGTTTTGGGGTTAGGCTCCACATTGCAAAAGCCTGAGACTTTGGGCTATACCCAAATCTTTTTATCATTTCTCCTACCTGGACCTCACTTGCCATTTTAAGATCTGGCTGCTTTCTGATTTGGTATATAATGAAAGCAGATGCTAAATCCCATCCCTCAGCCAACAATATCCCACTTCCTAGCACCATCTTCCTGGCATCCTCGGGCGAGATATCCTCATTCTCAGGATCATAATTCTGTAAGGCCACTAGGGCTTCATTTGTAATTGTTTCTTTCCCATCAACTGTTAATTGGGATCTGAGCTGCTCTATTTTATGCCATCTTAGGAAGTCTTTAAACTCCTCTATTTTTACAAAGCTGTCATCATCTAGAAAAAAAATTTGATGAACCAATCTTTCATCAACACAGGCCCTGAGTGGTATCTCAACTTTATCTTCTAGGTCAGGTCGTTGCTTCTTGCCTTCCTTGATTTCTTTTCTTAGGTTATGGTCATATAACCTAGTGCCAGGTACTAAGGCCTTAGCCTTGTCTTTTTTCTTACTTTGGCCCTCCATTGAAGGCTGCCCTACTTCCAACTTCTGCCTCTTTGCAGCAGGCTCCTCTATATCATCAGGCTAGGTAGCAACTGTCAGATCTATAATGTGTCCTTCTGCTACCTGCAACTGTGGAATCTCAGCCATTTCTTTCTCTGACGCTTGTTGTGGTGAAGGAGACATGGGAGGACGTGCATAATCACTATCATCACCACTATCATACTCTGATTTTGAGTGTTCAGGTGTTTGAGCACGTTTCTTGTCTAGGACTATATCCAGTTTCTCTATGAGCACATAATGGTTATGTATCATGGCCTTGATTCTATCAAAATATGGGAGGTTAGGGTAAAAACCCCCAAAAGACAACCCATTTCTCTTTATCTATTTCTCCAGCTTTAGCAACTCCTGGATTCTCAGTCTTCTTATGTGGATGTCATCTTCATCCAAGATATTCCTTGTTGCATCTTCTTCTATGCACTCACAGTGAACATTGGTATTAGGGATGGTAGGAGTGTACAGTTTCCTAACCCCTGCCATGAATCCTTCTGGATCAATGTATCTATAAGGGGCTACCCCCATTCTATACTTTTCCAACCATTGACCCACTTCATCAATGGCATTCTTGCCAATCGTAAAGTTAGAAACTTTGAACTGCCTAGGGGTTATAGTCCCCTTTTTTTGCGGTGCAAAGTGCTCATTATCTGTTAACATCAGCTGCCATATGAATTCCATTGCAGCTACCCTTGCAGGCACATGATATGGTAATAAATGGGGTGGGTGAATACACCCATATACTCTGATAATGGTGTAATTCTCCTCCAAGAAGAAATCACCCCAATTATGTTTTCTAGGCCAATTATCTGTATAATCACAGGGCATAAGAAATTGTATAACCTTCAAAGGAACTCTAGTCCTGCTTGTTTCCAAACTCTGTACAATTGGATACACAATCCAATTCTGAAAAGCACAGTAGTCACACTCCCTAGAAATGTAATTCCAAACCCTGACCCAAAACTGGATAGGATTTGGTGCTGTTTGATAGAATCTTTGAGGAGTCAGATTATGAACATCCATGATTACAAAATTGAAGTATAAGAGGAGGTGCATTAGGACTGAATAATGCAAAAATTTAGGTTCCTTCTACTTTGGATTCTTTAATATTTTCTGGGTTGCAATGAAACCCTCATGCATTTCATCAATTATGTGTTGAATGTAATCATATTTGGTGCTTGAATGCACCTCTTGCAAGTCTAGTACCATCATAGAATCTAAGTAATTTCTCACTTCTTTCAACATGTGTTTCTTCAATAAGCCTTTAGCAATACCAGGCTTTGAACTATACCTCTTCTTCTGCTTTGTCATGTCAATTTTGGTAGACATGGCGCTAAATAAGCCAAAGGCTTGCATGAATGAGTTCCTGTTTAATATTAGTAGGGTAGTTCCATCATCCCTTTTAATGGTCTTTTTCAAGACATCATAGTGATTAGCTTGGTCTAAAACTAGGTCTACATCAAGGAAGACATCAGGAACAAGCAATCTAGCTAAACCACATGTCCAAGGGTTTGATACTGGAATAGGCTTATCAGAATTTATATAAAAATAATTGAAAAGGGAGAAACTTGTTGTCCCTGGAGTCACAGCATCTCGAATATCTTTGTACTCATCCAAGAGGACACCTGCATTAGCCTTCTTATTCTGCGTTCAACCAGGTAGAAGACACAGAAACTCATCAGAGAAACTTGGTTTTCCTTTTTGCTCCTCTTCACTGCCTCCACTTGTTGAAGAAACACTCATAGCTCCACTCATATCTGCAACAACCTGAATCTCCTTCTCCTAACTGATATTGAAACAAATCTATTTCTGAAATCAACTGACTGTTCTGAGCACAATCTCCTGAAATTTAGAACTTCTTTGATCAATTCTGGAAACACTGCAAGCTGAGCAGAATATTTCTCTTTTCTGCAAAATGAACAACTTGGGCTCTGCAAACTGAAAACATGGTGAATTTGAATGAATGCACCATCAACTCCTTATAGCCATCATTCAGAGTACACAGCTCATCATTTGGAAACATCAGTTCTGTCATTAATTTGCCATGCTGTGAACTTGAAAAAACCTAGCCGTAGTTGCTGAGTTTGATAGGAAATCAAATTTTTGAAAGTGAATCCTCAGAGAAATCATATAACATTTAAAATAGCTGACATGTCACACTGTGATTCATTATCTGCCTTACATCTTAGCTACTCCTTTTTACAGTGATCAAAATACAGGCCTGTGATTGGTTGCCGGGTGATTTATACTGTCACATCGAAAAACTGCTACCATTTTTTAGATTGTGTGATCAGGTGACCACGCGACTGTATTAAGTCTCTTTGTCATAGGCCTCTATTACTAACCATGGTTCCATCTCAAGAATTGGGGACAATGCAGTTTCTTACCTTCGGCTGACCCAAGTTACAATTTGGTGATCATGCGACACACTTGAAATCATAGTCACGCAGAGTTAACAGTAACTCATCATTCATTCTGAGACCTTGCGACTAACCGTTACCCTTAACCTTCTTAGTTATCTCCCTGTCACTAAATGATTTTATTCTATTTCAAGACTATGCAACAATGCCTAGTCGCCCAATCGCGGAATCAAGTCTTGAGAATTTGATTTTACCTTAACAAGTTATAAGCGCCCCCTTTTTGCTTCTGATGACTGCGCAACATACCTTAATCGCTAAGTTGGGAGGACTTTTCTCTTGGGGCACTTTTCTTCTCAGACTTAGCGACCACAGTCAGATCTTCGTATTCCTTCATCCTACGGTCGTCGCTTAATCACTATATGCTCGGGCATACCCTTAAATCATTCCCAGACACTACGACTGAAGAGAAAGTACTTAGTCTTGTTGTCGCTGAATCTATTTTCTTCTTCTGGTGATGATGCGATAATATTTTAATAGCCACCCGCCTTATGACACATCTCACTCAATTATTGGTTCACTTACTGCATACTAGAGAACTGAGTCATCATTCTGTTCTGGCGACAAGCCGACTAAGCATTACTGCAAACCACAGACGGTTAGTCATGAAGTCTGAGCTAAAATCCCTTAACCGTTGTTTTATTTTGAGACCCTGAGACTGAAGGCTTCACTTAACTGTTAACTTTGACTTATTTGGTGATAAAGCGACAAAAGGTAATCGCGAAGTCTGAAGACATTCTCATAACTGTTAAAAATCTCCTGCGATCACCCGACTAAGCAGTGGGTCCCTTCTGCATAAAGCCTTATAAGATAATTATCTTGCGGATACCCGACATGAAAGGAATCACTGAGTCTCGTTGTGCCAAAGGAATATTCTAATTTTGAACAAGACCACGCGACACAAGGAAAATGCAAAGTCGGGAAGACATTTGGAATATTCGCTCGGGGTATCGCGACAAGGTGATTCAATTAAAGCACATGCCTTAAGTGAATGAAAAAAGTAACATTGAAATAGAAAGACATGACTTAAGGGTTTATTTTCATCGTTTAATACTTGGATAGCCTAAGTTTTTCAGGGTTTTACAAATTAAGCAAGGTTTAGACTTGAAAACTTGAAACTTGACATGGGAAAGGGCATAATGAACAAGAGATAATAGAATTGAGCACATCAGAGTTCAGAGAGCAGGACAAGGAACCAGGAAAAAAGCTAAAATAGGAAATACAACCAACACATTCCACCCAGAATTTTATGCTCTTGTTTTGGAGACTTATATCCCCATGTATCTTGATTCCTGAATACGTGGCAACATCTCAGATATTCAAAACTTTGAAAGCTAAGAAAATTGGGAACGTCCTTAATAATCATTTACATTTTCTTCTAGACACACAATATTGTCTTGTGTCTTTGTACATTTTGGAATCAATAGGAAACCTAACAATATGATTTTTAACCTATGATTGGATATATCTTTTAACTACATATATCACCTCACATGGATTTTTATATTACTACTGACTATTTCGAGACCAATGAACTACATTACACTAGTACTTTTTTTTCACTACAGTATTTTACACCATAAGGTTACATAGGGAAATAACACATAAATAGAAATAGTAGTTGTCATTGATCATTATCACTCAATATCTAACACCACAATAAATTATCATTGCCACTGGAGTGGAATACTGGTGTTATATTCCCACCACAATGTGAAACTTTTAATTATTAAAAAAACATAGAAAATGTAAGCACACACCACAATAGAAAACAAAATAAGGAATAACATATTCATTGGTGATTGATGAGAGGATGTTGAGTTTCATCCTTCCTTTGTTTCCTCTTGTCTCTAAACTTGAATTTATTTGGATCGCAGTATTTCCAATCTGTTTCTTCAACCAGTCCCCTTTATGGTGAGTAAGCACCATGTTTATAATTTCATCTGTCCAAGACTTGAAAAGAAAGAACAAACACATCACATAAACTCCTTTAACAATGCTATATGTGAGAAAATGATTATTACATATTCAATCAACAAAAATTTCCTTGAATTTTTCCATTTTTTAGTTTGAGACATTTTTATAATCCTCTAGGGCATCTTCATTCATTGTTTACCCTAGTGTATCTTCATTTGACACAAAGTCTGAAAGAGATGTAAGCTCATGGATGTAGACAAAATATCAGAGGCCAACATAAGAACTTTTCTCAAATGTATTTTTTTACTAGGTAATTATCAAACCTTATGTCTAGCTATGAAGCTCCAACAAGAGTCCTGCAGCTTCCAGCGGAAAACTTGAGCTAGTTAGTCTTTACCCTAAGGGTGTAGCACGTGATTTTTATATCATATCTTTTCCACATTTCCATCTAGTTTATGGGCTTCTTACCTCATTTGAGAAAGAGTGGTTTCATTCCAGGGCACACATTCACAAGTGTTCCTCAGTCATTTCACCAAAATTCCTCTTTATTTACAAATCAACTCAAATTGACAAGTTATTTCTCAAGGTATTCTTTTGTTAGAAAAAAGGTTAAATGAAATTAAGGGGTAGAAACTTGAAAAATTTTCCATTAACAATTTATGGTGAAACATTAAAAAAAAAAAAGTGAAACTAGAAACTTCCTAATTTAAGGAACCTACCATAGTCCTCGAAGTTTCAAGTTTCAAGTTTCAAGTTTCAATTGACAATAGAAAATATCTGACCAGGATAGTGTACATCTGTGACTTGTATCCCTTCAATCTTATCAAATGGTTTGATGTGCATATTTATCATACTAAGATCGTTAAAATTTCTAAGATTGATACTTATATGGAAAAAACAACCCCATTTTGATTGGCAAATAACTCTAAACAATATGAAAACCTCAAAATTTTTAAGTTGTTTATGTGTATTCAATTGGATATTTCAAAATGAAGTGATCTAACATGGCAATTGAAACTACAGATGAGCCTCAAGGGATACTAATAACTTATATTTTTTAGAAACAATATCATTTTAAAAACAAAACAACATTGGTAATATATTCTCTCAAAGAAAATCCACCAAAATATTTTTTACATTGTAGAATAAATACTCAAGAATAAAACATAACATGAAAGTAATTGCACAACACTTAATAAAAAAGGGAATTCAAAAAATCCCTATCCAGTTGCAGCTGAAGAGAATTTAACTTTGATAAAATTATCATCTCCCATACAAAATTAACAGGTTTAAGCAACCCATTTGGAGATGGGGTTGAATATTTTAAAGCATACTATGTGGCAGAGTTAATAAATAATTTTAGTGCTTGTTTCTCAATGTACACACAAACTGTACAAGGGATAACCCATTATCTACAAATAAATCTTCTTCCAATGAAATTGCAAGCCACCACCAAACATAGAAGGGAACACCATTAGGTTTTCATAGTTAAATACTTCATAGCATTAGAAACTCTGCTTTAATTTACCACTTGTAAAATTTTGTTTGTACCACAGGCACTTTCAATGTAGTAATAGAAAAAAAAAATTGGTTCAAGGATACACGAATTACAAAGGTTTCTTGGAGATCATAGATAGCCCTAGTTTAATATATTTGTTTATGCTCCCTTATTCCTACTCTTGATATGTAATGTGGACCTCGTAAATGACCAAAGAAGAACACCTTCCTACAAGAAGTACCAAAATAAAATAGACCATTCTACAAGGATTCACAGTAACAAACAACCACAGTCCATATATCATAGTGATAGTTAATATATTTATGTTCAAATAAATGCTTGATATGTGTTATAGAGATATATTCATGACTATTATAAAAAACCATGAAGCATAAAATAGGGAGGATGATTGATTCATGAAGAGAAGAAGGAATAGTAAGAAAAGTTCTTGAATGCAACACCAAAACAATTTGACATCAAACATGAAAGAGGAAGACATTACTATTTTACTATCAAGAACATTGGACACCATTGTGATGAGGGCTATAGAATAGTATTATGGATTTTTGTTGTGAATATGATGAATTACCATGGCTATCATGGAAGACTAGTACTATGCAAAATTTTCATAGAGATTAGGTCCATGTTTTCGAAAGCAAACATCTTATGAAGAGACATATCTTCAAGTTTCAAATTAGTGAGATAAGTTTAAAGTATCATATTGTGACCAATGGAAGCAAATGCATTGAAAATGGTATTCAAGAGCAATTTGGAGTAAAGAAAAAATTGAGGACAATTCTATTAAGCAGAGCAAGTTCATTGTTATTCAAAATAAGTAGTGGGGTAAATTCTAATTCACAGTAGATCATTACATGTTTGGTTTCTATCTTAGCCATTTTTGATATTTACATTTTCTTACTTTTTGGTTAATTGTATACACAAGTCTTTATTTTTCAAAAACACAAAATTGATCTAAAGGAGGGAGCTATAGTTTCACAACAAGAATGAAAGAGGAATAAGTTACATATTCACTCAACAGAGAGGTTATTTCAACTGGAGCAGAATTTTGACTTCAGTTTAAAAGAACTGGCAGAAGCCACTGACAATTTTTATGAAAATGAGAAGCTTGAACAAGGTGGTTTTGGAACTGTATACAAGGTAAACCTCTATTACCTGAAAGACATAGTGTTTCCATTGATTAGGAAATTTGTTTAAACATACATGGAGAATTATTATTGTGTTTTCATCTTTCAGGGAAGAACAAAATATGGAAAGGAAATAACAGTGAAAAAACTGTCTGCAAAGTCAACACAGGGTAATGAACAATTTATGAACAAAGTGAAACTTGTGGCCAATGTTCAACATCGAAACCTTGTTAAACTGTTGGGATGTTGCACTGAGGGAGATGAAAGGTTGATTGTTTATGAGTATTTTCCCAACAAGAGCCTTGAAACCTTCCTCTTCAGTAAGTTACACTTAGTTTTGTGATCATTCCCTTTCTCATCAAGATTTTTAGTATTCCATTGTTGTTTGAAAGGCATGATAGTCTAAGAATTGGGATTACAGATCCAAAAAAGTTTAGACTGTTAGATTGGAAAAAATGTTATAACATTATCCTTGGGATTGCCAGCAGGCTTCTTTATCTTCATGAGGATTCACTGATGAAAATTATTCACAAAGATATTAAACCAAACAATATTTACTAGTGGTATTGGCCTCCATACAACAAGGTAATATGTCTGTTAAGATTCTTGTTTGTAGCAATTTACTTGTATTTTTATGGCGATGTTCATTAGGAAACCCTAGCTACATTAAAAATCTAGCTAGGAAACCCTAACACTGAGAATGTAATGTCGTGTATACCAGTATTAGGATGATGCACAATGCTTATGAAGCCCTTCCTCCCTAACACTAAGAATTTAATGTCATGTATATGTGTATACCGTTAGGAAACCCTAACTACATTACAAATCTAGCTAGGAAACCCTAACACTGAGAATGTAATGTCATGTATACCAGTATTAGGAAAACTAGCTACATACCAGTATTAGGACGATGCACAATGATCATGAAGCCCTTCTAGTATTCAAATGATGCACAACTCTCATGAAGCCCTTCCTCCCGCCCACAATCTAGCTAAGACAGAATGAAGTGAGTTTGATCACTTTTTTGTTTATATCCCGATTTGGTCAAAATTTCTACAATAAACTTAACTAAAGTAAAAAATTTGACCTTTTCGGGACATAAACAAAAAAAGGTGAACATAACAAGCCAAAATGGCCTTTGGTTGAAAATAAAGGTCAAAAATGAGGCCCAAATGTATTAGTGCTAGTTGGCCTACACCCGAGAATGTCAGTGAGGTAAGATCATTTCATGGATTGGCAAGTTTTTACAGAAATTTCAGTTCTATTTGTAATGCTATGACTGAGATAATGAGAGGAGACAAAAGAGAATTCAAATGGACACATGGTGTTGATAAGAGTTTTGAGGCTTTGAAGCTAAAGGTTGTTGAATTACTTGTGTTAGCATTACTTGATTTCAATAAGGTATTTAAATTTGAATGTGATGCAAGTGGAAGTGCAATTAGAGCTGTGTTGAATCAAGAAGGTAAACCTATTACTTTCCTTAGTGAAAAGTTGAATGATTCTAAAAGGAAATATTTTGTCTATGATCAAGATTTCTATGCTATTGTTCAAGCTATGAACAAATGAAGACATTATTTGGTGCCAAATGAATTTGTGTTGTATACTGATCATAAGGCTTTACAATATTTGGGTAGTCAAAATAAGTTGAATCAGAGACATATGAAATGGGTAGAGTATTTGTAGAGTTTCACATTTGTGATTAAGCATAAGAGTGGAGTTTCTAACTAAGTTGCTGATGCATTAAGTAGAAGAAGATATTTTTTGACTAAAATGAGAATTGAAGTTCTTGGTTTTGATGACATAAAGAGGTTGTATGAAAGTGATCCTGATTTTTCTGAGCAGTGGAGAGTGTGCAAAGTACCTAATTCAAATCAATCAAGTAAGTATGAAGACTATTTCATTCAAGAAGATATTTTGTTCAAAGGTATTCAATTGTGCATACCAAGAGAACCAATGAGAACTAATTTGATTAAGGAGAAACATAGTAGTGGTTTGGCTGGACATTTTGGTATTGATAAAGCATTGAGTTTGCTTAAGGAAAGGTATTTTTGGCCTCAGTTGTATAAGGATGTTCAGAAATTTGTGAAAAGTTATGGAGTTTGTCAAGTTGCAAAAGGAGTAAGTCAGGATACTGGTTTGTATACACCAATTACTATTCTTGAGAAACCTTGGAGGGATATCAGCATGGATTTTGTTCTTGGCTTACCCAGGTCAGTAAGAGGTAATGATTCCATATTTGTTGTTGTGTATAGATTTTTTAAAATGAAACATTTCATACCATGTAAGAAAACATCAGATGCAGTACATATAGTAGATCTTTTATTTAAGGAGATTGTTTGATTGCATGGATTACCGAGGAGTATCATCTCTAATCAAGATAGTAAATTTTTAAGCTATTTTTGGAGAACACTCAGGAAGAAGTTGGATACTGAGTTGAATTATAGTTCTACATTTCATCCATAGACTGATGGACAAACAAAGGTTGTAAACTAAATTTTGGGTAATTTGTTGAGATGCCTAGTTGGAGACACACCAAGTAATTGGGATTTGATGTTGGCACAAGCAGAGTTTGAATACAATAGTTCAATAAATAGAAGTACTGGAAAGACACCTTTTGAGATTGTTCATGGCACATAACCAAGAGGTATATCAAACTTGAGAGATATTTTTGGAGAAGAGAAAAGAAGTGTTGAAGTAGAAGAATTTTTTAAGTTCATGAAAACATTGCATGAAGATGTAAAATAGAAGCTGGAGAATAGTAATCAAAAGTACAAAGACAGTGTAGACATATCAAGAAGACATAAAACATTTGAAGTTGGTGATGCAGTAATGGTTCATTTAAAGAAAGGAAGATTTCCTATTGGAATATATGGTAAATTGAAGATGAAGAAATTTGGTCTTTGCAAAATACTGAGAAGATTTTATAGTGGAAATGCTTATGAAGTGGAATTACCTAATGACATGGATATATCACCTATACTCAATATTTTAGACTTGTATGAATATCATGAACCTGATGAAGAAGTGACAGTACCAAGTGATTATCCTAAGAAGTAGATAGAGGAAGTTGACAGATTTTGAAACAAAGAATTGGCAGAAGTACAAGAGGAAAGGAATACATGGAATATCTGGTAAAGTGGAAGAACAGACCGATTGAGGACTCATCTTGGATTTCTCAATATAATTTGGATTCATTTTAGGTTGGACTTGATACATGATTCAAGGAATCATTTCTTGTAACCCTAGGTGTTTGATGCAGGAGCATCTTTGGTCCTTGGCAATCCTGCTCAACCAAAAAGGTGTTTTTTTTGTTCTTTAGTTTGTTTGGAGGCTGCTCTGGTTTGTCACTTGGTTATGCTTTTTCTGAGTTTGTCTCTGCTGCTTAGGTTTCTGTCACTCGGGCATGCTTGTTTTTGAGTTCATTTTCTATCACTCGGGTTTGTCTTCTGTTGCTTGGGTATGCTTGGCCTGAGTCATGTTTATGTTGCTCGGGTTGTTCTTTGCCCGAGTCCCTATGTTGCTTAGTCATCCTTTGCCCGTGTTATTTATTTTGGAGTTGGATCTGGTGGCCAACTTCTACATTTAATTTATGTGGCTTAATTAATATGGGGTCTCTCTTTTGGATATGTGTGGACCTATATCTGGGTCTTGCTTATGGATTTGAGCGTCGACCTCTCTGGTAGAATCTTGTATATATTTATTTCAATGTTCTTAGTTTAGGACCAGTTTTTAGAAGATAGAAGATTAAGTATTGAATTATCTAGAAGGTAGGTCTATGACCTCGGATGTATGAAGATCAATTCTGTAATTCATTGAATGTATATGGCCAAAATCGGGAAGTTCCTACAGCCCGACATGCAATGAGTTTGATCAATTAATGAAAAATATCTCTGATGTTTCTTCTCTCACTGTGTTTTTGTTTCTTCTGCATTGTCTATCTAAGATGGTTTGGTAGTTGGGAGAGCCCTTGGCCCCTCCTACCATCCCTCCTTGTGTCACCCCTCAATAGAATGGGGTTGTAGAGAGAAAGAATAGAATAGTGAAGGAGATGGAAAGAGCTATGTTGGATGAGACAAAGTTACCAAATAGATATTGGAAGGAGGTTGTAATTCTAATCCTAAAGGATCATATTTGTCTTTAGTATACAAGGAAACAATTTTTGGACTGTCGGTTTACATGATCACCGAGTGATAGCATTCAGTCAAGCACAATAAACACCGAAAATAGTCAAGTGCAGAGATCACCAAAAATAGACAAGTGCAATGGTCACTAAAAATGAGTGTAGTGAACACCGATAAGCACTATCACCGACAGATAGTTTACAAAGTAAACTAAGAGCACAATTTTGCAGAGCAACCCGAGAGCAGTATGTCTACAGAGACATCACCAAGCACCAGTCTACCGAGAGACATTTTTATCCCTGATAAAAGTGGATCTGAGATACACGCCAGATAAAGCACTTTAGTTTTATAATTAGCTTTATGCTTAGTTGTAAAACCATTTCTTGAGGATCAAGTAAATCATATATAATTTTTGTAATCAGTCTAACTGATTGTAAACTTGCAAACTAGGAGATCAAGGTCAAGTTGTAAACCTTTGATCATTAAGTTTTTATTGTAAAGCGTGAAACCTAATTAGGTCAATACATTGTATAAATAGATGTAGTAATCAATCAAAACATGATGCTTGTAGCCACAACATACATCTATGGATTAGGTAGAGAGTCTCATGCAGAAGGACACAAAAGGAAGAATTCAGTAAGGAAGAATTCAGTTATGAAGAACAAGATTCAAGGCTACCAAGCAAAATAGAGGTATTAATCAATCACTATAGGTGATACATATACATTGTGAACTTAAAGAATATGTATTCAACAATTCAAGGTTGCATACTATCAGGTCAACAAGTATTTTTGACTACTCTCTAACAATTGTACAAATAAAAGAAATACTTTAATAAGGTGGACTTAATAGTCCTATTGAAAATTTCTTTACCAAGTGCACACTTAATAGTGTTGTTAAAATATCTTAATCGAGTAGACCTAACCAGTCTAAAATGTTACTCCTAACAGGGTAAGATCATCAGAAGTGATCACACTTGTATCCTTAACCAGCACCTTCCATTCTGTAGATAGTGAAGCTTTGTGGGTTTCATCCCCACCACAGTTTTTACCTTCTAACAGGGGTTTTTTGCGTTACCAATTCTTGTGTCATGTGTAACTACTTTTCATGAATGTTTCTATGAATGTTTACATGAAATTAAGTTTATGTTTTGATATTACATGCATAAGATAGAAAAGCAATATGATCGGTAATGCAAGAACAGATTACTAAAGGATAATTGATAAAAACATTTAAGGGTACTGATTCACCCCTCCCCTCTCAGTACACACCATTCCATTATTCCAATAATACATATAACTTTATATACATTGAATAGAGAATAACTATGATTAAAGACCAAGTACACTCCATATAAGTTATGGTATGGTCATCCTGCATCTGTTAAACACTTTAAGATATTTGGTAGCAAATTCTTTATTAAAAATTATTATGATAATTTTGGAAGGTTTGATTCAGGGTATGATGAAGTAATATTCTTAGGTTACTCCACACAAAGAAAGGCTTACAAGTCTTTTAACAAAAGGTTAAATAAAATTGTTAAAAGTGTGCATGTCAAATTTGATGAGATTGTGCAGGATAAACATGAAGTACATGTTGACAATACTCTTGTTCCATAGGTTGCAAAGGTGGTTGTTAAATCATCATCTGATGAAGAGATAGAAGAAAGTGATAAAGAAGTACCAGAAAAATAAACTATTCATATCAAAAAAATGACAGGATCAAAATCTACAGGAAAGATGCTAACCAAATATCATCTACATGATCAGATTATTGGAGACATAGGAGCATGCATACAAGCAAGAAGAAGGGTTTAAAAATCATGTGAGAAAGCTAATATATTTTTATTATTTGAAATATAACCCAAGACTAATGTTGAAGCAAGTAAAGATGATTTTTAGATTAAGGCAATGGAAGAGGAACTAGAGGAGATTGAAAAGAACAAAACTTGGGAGTTAGTACCTAGACCTAATAATAAGGATGTAATAGGTGCCAAATGGATCTTTATAAATAAATTGAATGAGAATGGAAGGATAGCAAGGAATAAAGCTAGATTAGTTTGTAAGGGATATTCTCAAATAGAAGGTGTAGATTTTGGTGAAACCTTTCCATCTGTGGCTAGGCTCAAGGCTATTAGAATATTTATAGCATTTTCAAATTATAAAGGATTTAAAATGTATGAAATGGATGTAAAATGGAATTTTTAAATGGTTATCTTGATGAGGAGGTATATTTGGAACAACCTAAAGGGTTCAAAACAAAGAATATCCTAATTATGTGTACAGGTTAAAGAAGTCTCTCTATGTTTTGAAGCAAGCCCCTAGACCATGGTAATCCAAGTTAGACAAGTACCTTGAGACAAATGGATTTAAAAGAGGTGGATTTGACAAAAAATTATATGTAAAGGTTGAAGATGATTATGTTTTTTTAATACTTGTTTATGTTGATTATATTGTGTTTGGTTCCAATGATGATGACTTAAGTCAAAAAATGTCTAAACTAATGCAATCTAAATTTGAAATGTAAATGCTTGGAGAGTTATCTTATTTTATTGGATTGCAAATTTCACACATGGAGAAAGGAGTCTTCTTTTCTCAAAAAAAGTATGCAAAAGAGATGCTTAAATTTTTTTACATGGAAGATTACAAACTGATGGGAACTCCAAGGGTAATAGGTTGCAAACTTAGTAAGTTAAATGATTCTCCTGATGCAAACTAAAAAAGGAATCGATCCATGATTGGAAGCTTACTTTATCTTACAGCTTTCAGGCCTGATATAATCCAGGTTGTATGTCTTGTTGCCCGTTTCAATCATCACCTAAATAATCCCATGTTAATGTTGTTAAAATAATTTTTAGATACATCAAGGGAACTTTGGACTATGGTTTGTAGTATCCAAGGAATGATATTTTCCCTCTTACTACTTATATTGACTCAAATATGGGTGGATGTATTGTTGATAGGAAGAGTACTTCAGGAGCATCATTTTTCTTGGGGAATAAGCTCATGTGTTGACATAGTAAGAAGTAAGATACTATAACACTTTCCACAGTCGAGACTGAATATATAGTTGTTTTTTTGTTGTTGTCAAAAATTGATTTGGATGGTGCAAAAATTATCATACATGAAGGTGAATGTATCTAAACTAGTCTCTATCTTTTGTGATAATATAAACACCATTAGCATTTCAAAAAATACATTAATGCACTCACGTACTAAGCATATTGATATTCGTTATCATTTTCTTAGAGGGTATGCATTGAATGGTAATGTGGTTTTGGAATATGTTCCTTTTGTTGATCAGTTGGAAGATATTTTTACTAAACATTTTCCTAAGGAATCTTTTGATGGTTGAAGGAAAAATTTGGTGGTCTTATCCCTCTCTTTCCTCACTTAGTTCCTTGGAATCTTGGATAGGTTTCAGGGGGAGTATTTATGTTTTTTCTTTCTACTAATTTAAAACCTGGTAGTGCCCCTATTGTCATTTATGTCAAACGGGGAGATGAAACGACATTCTATTCATAATTTTGATTGAATTTCAGTCATAATGTTGATCAGATTAGATCTATTCATGTATTCATTAGTTTGGGAGATGAGACAGCGGTCAGTGCTCAAGGTTAGCTTTGAAAAATGCAAGTAAACTTGATTATATTTGACAGGGGGAGCATTGATGTAGGTATTAACATCAATGCCAAAGGGAGAGTTCTTTTATGCCTTTGGTATTTCCATTGATGTCAATGGTGACCAATCTAATTAGCTCAAGTACAATTTGTAATCAATAGAATCATAAATCAATATTATGTAATCAACAATCAACAAACACTTACAAATCAACAATTAATGTTTTACAATTAGTAATCAGACCTAAATGAATGATGCTAACATGATCTAGATCATTTATAACATGTTCATTTGTGCATGTTTGAATAGACATCTACATTTAGTATTGCACTAAAAACATGTACAAATCTGTTATGTTTGGCTTCTCTGATAACTATCATAATTGTTAAGAAAATAACATTAAAAACAGTGTTATTTGCAATTTACATGATTTTTGTAGCTTAACAAATGATGTCCTTGATTATTTCAGTGATGTTCATTTAAACATTCAAGAATATATACTTTAGGTTATGATTTTTCACTTCCTGTCATTCGGGCAAGAGGAACTTTGTGTTTATCAACATAAAGATAAAAACCCATCTCCACAACGGTAATTTTTTTGCATTAGTTAATAAAATTAACTTGACAAGTGTTTATTACTTGAAAAATGGTCGACACTCATATTTCTTTCTCATTGAATTGAGTTTATAAGATTGTTATACTTTAAGAGACCGTTGGGGATTATGGTTTTCATTTTTGTTTGGAAATATTAGACTCATAAGAAATTATTAGATAAGAAGAATAGATTTTATTGTACCTGTATTAAGTTGAACACATAAACAACCGATTTATAATAAGAAATAGATAATTAAACTGAGGTCGATACTCACAGTTTTGTAACAGACCCAAATTGGTTGAAAAGTTTGAACTATGAGATATGTTCGATGGACAAAGAAGATATATGTGAAGATGGTAAGAGACATATTTTTGGTGAGTGTGAAAAAAGAAAGGATTGATAGATGTATGAAGAGAGTATAGAATGATATGTGAAGAGATGTTGACTTGAAGAAGTTATTGATCACATCTTTCTGAGATTTGTTTTAAATAGTAATAGTAAGGAATCATCATGAGATGTTTTGGTCTATTCTTTGAAAGTTTTTTGTTATATTTGCATTTGTTGTTCGTAAATGGATGATGAAAGAAATATGTTCATTTGAAAGAAACATTCATTATATATACTAATCAAATAAGGGTTTGTTGGTGTAGCATTGTCTCTAAGGTTGTGATTTATATATGGTTTTTTTATGGTTATATCAGAAGTATTTGTGATAATATGAATGCAATGTCTCTGTTAATAGCAAAATAAGGATTAATCACATGAAATTAATGAATATGTTTAAATGTTTCTGATGATTTTGTGAAGTTTATACACACAATTTGCTGAAGATTTTACAAAAGGTGCGAAAAAGTGATTGTATGATATTTTCAGATCTGAAAAATAAAAATTTTAGATCTAACATGTTGTAGTGTGTCAAATGCAATGTATTTTAACATAGAGTCACTTTGATTTATAAATTCTTCTTTATATTTAAAATGAAGTGGGTGCTTCAAGATTGTAAGGGATTGGTGTTCCTTGGGGTGGGTGCTCCTAAAGGTGTATAAGGTATTGGTGTTTCATGGAGTAGGTACTCCTAAAAGTGTAACAAGGGTTGGTGATTCGTAAAGTGAGTGCTCTTAACTTTCTCCAATAAGGCTCAGTAAAAAGACAATTTGAGAGTGTTTTTTTACCCTTGGGGGTTTTCCACTATAAATCAATGTGTCATGTATCTTTGTGTTTTGTGTTTCTTGATTCATTCTCTTATCTCATTATTGGTGAACACATCTTTAAGTCTAATCTATTGAAGAGTTTTCCTAGTTGAAAATTGTACCACTAAATCACCTTTCCTCTCAGTGGATTTGGTATTCCAACACATAAATCTTCCATATTTCACACCTTAATCTTGAGCAACACGATTTACCAAACAAGTTGGCCAAGAAAAAAAGAAAATATTAAGAATATTATTGTTGACCACAAAAATTGACCAATTTGGCCATTCCAATCCATGTGGAACACCAACTCATCAAGATCATGTTGGATGATACCAATTTTTGGTACTAATCCATGTTGTTGATATTCATGTTTTGTCACTAATGTCAACATATATTTATGTGGAGAGGACAAACTGGTTACCTGACTGGCAGAAGTGTACGGACACTGTACGGATGATTCAAAATGATCAAAGTTGGATTTATGTAGAAGAATGTGTGTTGACCTTATTCCTAAGGTCACTTGGCTTTCTGTTGCATATTGCATATTGTGGATGTTACAGTTGATTTGGTGAAGACTGGTTTCTGGACTGTAACTGAGATACTGGACAGAGCAGGTCTCTATGTTCCAGGTATATCTTTTTGGCAAAGATATTTCAGATGAAGCGAGCTTACTGGTGGACAACTGACATATGTTGGAATAATGGGTTGAGTTCGATTATTGTTTGACGACTGGTGACATCATTTGTGGCATGTATTCTGGAGAAGACTTATTTGGTGGCCGAATTCAGACATGTAGTGTGTAAAATGCATTGTGAGCGTGGATTGCGGATCT
Organism: Thuja plicata; assembly: GCA_018584345.1. Classification (NCBI taxonomy): domain Eukaryota; kingdom Viridiplantae; phylum Streptophyta; class Pinopsida; order Cupressales; family Cupressaceae; genus Thuja; species Thuja plicata. The sequence goes on from MU225439.1 coordinate 1,810,567, forward strand.
GGAAGTATAAGTGATGGATTATATTTTATTTTTACTTATTATAGGTACCATGTGTATCTTAGCAAGGGGTTATATATTTAATTATTTGTACATAGGAAAGCCTTAATTGGCTGACCTGGTTAATTATTTGTATATTAGGAAAGCTTAATTGGCCAACTTAATGAATTATTGTAAGAGGGTATATATGAGTGATCTTTTCTTTTGAAAAGATGTGACAGAGATTTAAAAAGGAAAAGAAGGGAAAGCTGCAAGGCTTGTTTGACTACTGGATGTGGAGCAGAGTTTATGAGAAAAGTACTTCATTGGGACTAACCAAGAAAAGACAGATGCTATCAGACAGTTCACTAGATTGTATATTTTTTGTATACACTTGTTTGGATTGTAAATCCTTGAGGGTGGCTTTAACCTTCTTTGGGAAATGTGCCTTGGCAGTGAGAGTACTATTTCTTTTAACTCCTAATAGGGTATGTCTCCTAACAGGGATTGTGTACTATAATGTTATAATAAGATCCTAACATGGCTAAATCTTTTAATAGGGATACTATACTCTCTGTACATTATTTGTGGGTGTTAATTCCCACCGGGTTTTTACCTTTAATAGGGTTTCCTCGAAAGCAAGTATTGTGTTATGGTGTTGGCATTTACTATGTTATCATTTACATTTGCATATTTGTTTTATAAAGTTTAAATTTTAATAATTTATTTCACAATTGATCCACCCCCTCTCTCAGTTGTCTTGTGGACTGCTATTCCTAACAATTGGTATCAAAGCTTGCGGTCCTTAGAGAGAAATTTTAACAACTTGAGGTGATCCTGAAGATGACTTACTATAGGAAGGATAGTCCAAAGTTTGATCCTAAAAACTTTGAGAGTTGGAAGAACAAGATGACAACACATTTTCTATGTCTAGGAATTGATTACTGGATGATCACAAAGAAGAATGAAAATATAGCGACTGAGGATGAATTAGAGAAGGCTACTGAAGATTAAAATAAGTTAGTTTCATGTAATATGGTTGCAAGGGAATCTTTGAGTAGCACACTTTCAGAAGGAGAATTCACTGAAGTAAAAGACTTGGATTCTGCACATGAGATTTGTGTTAGAGTATTATTTCCTTTTACTCTAGTTGCTTAAGCGTCTCTTAGGTGCATTATTAATTAACTCTTAATTAATAATGTGAAACCTAGTATTTCCCTTTTAGGGTTTCGTTCACCTTTTTAAGGTTGAACTTTGTAATTGATGTTCATTAATTCAGATAATATTTTTGCTCTCACCTTTTGGAGTAACATCTGAGTTTTGCTTTTTCCTTCTTTCGCTTCATTCCTTGTGACAACTTTTTGCATGCAGCTGGATCTTGGAATTGAATCTGATATTTCATCAGTTTCTACATGGTATCAGAGCCTTGCTGTTGCAGCTTGTTCAAGTTTGGTTGGAGCTGTGGATCAAGCCCTCTCTTTCTGGGGTTTTCTGGAGTTTTGTTTGTCACTTTGGAGGAGGCACGATCTTCTGGAGTAGATTGAGTAGAAACGGACTCTGCCATTGCATTCAGAAGGCCTGAGAGAGTTGAAATCATATAAAACTTGACTAGTCTAGCCTCTGTGAGCACAGGCAAAAAAATTTGGCCTCCTAGGGTCGTACGGCTCAAAAATCGAGAAAAAAATCTTGAAAAAAAATCAAAAAAACATGTTTTTTATGGTTTTCTGCATTAATAATTAACGCAGCCAGTGCTTATGGGTCACACCACCCGCGCAACCCCACCGCGCCACCCACGCATCCCCTCCGCGCCACCGCCACTAGCGGACGCACCGGCGAACCACCGGCCCGCCACCGGCGCAACACCGCAGCCGTCCCTCCACTCCGGCGCCGCCCACCCTACGCTCGGGCTCCTCCAGCACCCTGCTACCGCCCGGCCCATAGACGTGACGTCAACTGACATCATCAGGACGTCAGCTGACGGCCAAACAGCCGTCAATTTTATGCCCGGGCCTATATTTTTTCAGAGAAGGTGCTTTTAGGGGTAGTTGTGGTTTTTTGCTCATAACTTGAGCATACAAGCTCAAAATTTGGAGAACGAGATATTGCCAGAAAGCTCTTTCCAATTTCTACACGATTCTGGAGGTTTGGGTTTTTGAATTAGTCATTTTGATACTGTTTTTTAGCTTCAAAGTTAGCAGTTCTTTTCTGCACTCCTGGAGCTGTATCTTGTGCATCCAATTTCCATTTTGAGCAAACGAATAGGCGTTGGAAAGGTCTTGGAATGCTCTATCCAGATCCTTAGCCTATTTCATCAATTTTTTTACCAAGTACACAATTTTTTTTATCTGGATCATTCTAGCTCTTTCTGTCTTTCAGGCTTTCCATATTGTATTGGGAATTGGGTTTTATCAATTGTGGGGGGTGTTATTTCTTGCTTTTCTGTTACTTGTATCAGAAACTCAAAACATTGTATCACATAAAAAAAAACACCTTCTACATCTTCTGTCTAGTTCTGAAAGAAAACCTATAAAAAAAACAGTCAGAGCACTTAGCACTATGACAGACACAGCATCTGTTGAGCTTCTCACTCCACACAATTTTCATGTGTGGAAGCCAAAAATGACCAGAATCCTCATGTCACGAGGTTTATGGTCCTGCCTGGATACAGTTCAGCCAGTTTTTCAGAGGCCTTATGAGGCTCTTATGCACAGAAACAGGATGGATGAGGCAATGGG
>MU225439.1:1815140-1840574 GCA_018584345.1 Thuja plicata
TTAATTAACTCTTAATTAATAATGTGCAACCTAGTATTTCCCTTTTAGGGTTTCGTTCACCTTTTTAAGGTTGAACTTTGTAATTGATGTTCATTAATTCAGATAATATTTTTGCTCTCACCTTTTGGAGTAACATCTGAGTTTTTCTTTTTCCTTCTTTCGCTTCATTCCTTGTGATAGGTTTTTGCATGCAGCTGGATCTTGGAGTTGAATCTGATATTTCATCAGTTTCTACAATTTGGACAAGATTGAAAGCACTGTATGAAGGAGATAAGTTTACAAAGTAGGAAAATATAAAAAATTGGAAGACAAAGATGGAATCACTGAAGATGAGAGAAGATGAGAATATTAGGGCATATGGACAAAGAATTAATGAAGTGGTTACTAGTATTAGAAATCCTGGAGGTACTTACAGTGAGGAAGAAGTGATTGCGAAAATAATCATATCTTTGACACCTGCATATAGAACCAAAGTACAAGCTATAGAGGAGATTATACCTTTGAAACCGAACTTCACCAGAGAGATGTTGATTGGAAAGCTAACTACATTTGAGGTCACAGAATTGGGAGCTACTTTACCTAAAGTTGAGTCAGCATTCAAGGCAACCGTGCATAAGAATAAAAAGACCTTATCTGGAAATGAAAGCACCAACATTAATGACCTAAGGGAAGAACTTGAAGCCTATGCTGATAAATGGGAATAGATACAAGAAGAAGAAAGAAAGATAGATGAAGTTGTGGCACTAATTTCTAGAAGAGGAAAGAGAGGCAAGGGAAAATTTGAAGGCAAATTACCTTTGAAATTTTTTTCATGTAACAAGATTGGTCATTTTGCATCTAGATGTCCTATAAGAGTTCCAAAGCACAAACCTAAGTTTTTCAAGTCTAAGTATTCAATCAAAAAGGAATGTTATTATGTTAGTGAGGGTATATCTAATAATGATGATGGTGACTATGATGAAATATGATTTATTGCTATTAAGGATGATGAACCTATGCATGAAGAAAAAACCCTTAGTATCCCGTGTTGAAAATAAATCTGAATGTGATTGGCACTAAATGGGTTTTCAGAAATAAGATGGAGGAGGAAGGAACAATGATAAGGAACAAGGCTAGACTGGTATGTAAAGGCTATTCTCAACAAGAAGGCATAGACTATGAAGAAACATTTTCTCCTATTTTTGGATTGGAAGTTGTGAGATTATTTCTTGCTTATGTTGCACATAAAGACTTTAAGGTTTATCATATGGATGTGAATTCAGCATTCTTGAATGGTGATCTAGAAGAAGAAGTTTACATTGAGCAACCTGATGGTTTTCCTTTGAAAGATGATGAAAATATGGTTTGTAGACTGAAGAAGGCAATGTATGGACTGAAACAAGCACCAAGAGTATGGTATGCAAGACTAGACAAATATCTACTTTGTCTTGGTTTGAGAAAAGGTAATGCATACAGTAAATTATATTTGAGAACTGATGAAGATGGAATCTTAATTGTAGAAGCTTATGTTGATATTATCATTTTTGGAGGCAATGATAAGATGAGTAAGAAGTTTGCTAAAGAAATGGAAAATGAATTTGAGATGTCAATGATTGGTGAGATGAAATTTTTTCTTGGTTTGCAAATTAATCAGAGTAAGAATGACATTTTTATATCTCAAACCAAGTACCTTAAGGAAATGTTGAAAAATTTTGGAATGGAAGATTGTAAACCTATTGGGACACCTATGGTGACTGGACACAAACTAAATAATAGTGATGAGACTCAAATTATTGTATAGAAAAAGTACAGATCGATGATTGGAGGTCTACAATATCTAACTCACACTAGACCAGATATTACCAATGCAGTTAGAATTGTGGCTAGATATCAGGCAGATCCTAAAGAGACATATTTTTCTTTTGTAAAAAGAATTTTCAGATATTTGAAAGGGATAGTAGAATATGGTTTGTGGTATGAAAAATCAGAAGATTTTACTTTGCAGGCTTATACTGATGCTGATTGGGCAGGTAATGTAGATGACATAAAGAGTACAAGTGGTGGTGCATTTTTCCTTGGGAAAAGATTGGTTTCTTGGTTGAGCAAGAAGCGGAACTATATTGCTCAATCTACTACTAAGTCAAAGTATGTTGCTACTGAAATAAACTGTACACAAGTTGCTTGGATGAAACAAATGCTAAAGGACATTGGAATAATCTTCAAAGAACCAGTGGTTATCCATTGTGATAACACTAGAAAAGTGAATATGTCAAAGAATCCTATAATGCATTCAAAGACTAAACATATTTCTATTAAGTATCATTTCTTGAGGGAGAAGGTAGCAGATAAAGAGATTAAACTAGAGTACATTAGCACAAAGGAATAGATAGTGGATATATTTACAAAACCTTTGCCAAAAGATGCTATTTGAATATCTCTGAAGCATGCTTGGGGTGATGGCCCCTCCCAGTAGTAATTAATTGATGCAGACATGCATCAGTCTAGTGGATCTCAAAGCTATATCATTCTCTAGACTTTATGTATGGATCTACTCCTTAGGGGAAGTGATCGCAGGAGAATACTATGGAGTACATTTGGGTGATCTTGCACCTGGTTGATGGATATGAAAATTTGAAAAAGCTACACCTTACAGAACACTACAAATGAGTTATGTAACCCTTTTCCATTGCTTCCAAAGGGGGAAGAAATCTATGTGAAAATCCCTACCATTTTGACAGATTTGTGTTGAGGATATTGTCAAAATTGTATTGAGAGAGAGTACTTTTGGGTTGATGTATATGGATTTTCCCGCATGTTTCCATCAATGCCAAAGGGGGAGATTGTTGGATGATATAAATTTTTGGTACTGATCATGCTGTTGATATTCATGTTTTGTCACTGATGTCAACACATATTTATGTGGAGAGGACAGACTGGTTACTTGACTGCCAGAAGTGTACGGACACTTTACGGATGATTCAGAATGATCGAAGTTAGATTTATGTAGAAGAATGTGTGTTGAGCTTATTCCTAAGGTCGCTTGGCTTTATGTTGCATATTGCGGATGTTACAATTGATTTGGTGAATATTGGTTTCTGGAATGTAACTGAGATACTGGACAGATCAGGTCTCTGTGTTTTGGGTATATCTTTCTGGCAAAGATATTTTAGATGAAGCAAGCTTACTGGTGGAAAGCTGACATATGTTGGAAAAATGGGTTAATTTTGGTTGTTGTTTGATGACTGGTGATGTCAGTTGTGGCATGTATTCTGGAGAAGACCTATTTGGTGGCCGACTTCAGACATGTAAAATGAATTGTGAGCATGGATTGTGGATCTAGAAGTATAAGTGATGGATTATATTTGATGTTTACTTTTTATAGGTACTGTGTGCATCTTAGCAAGGGGTTATATAATTATATACACATAGGAAGGCCTTAATTGGCTGACCTAATTAATTATTTGTATATTAGGAAAGCTTAATTGGCCGACCTAATTAATTATTGTAAGAGGGTATATATGAGTGATCTTTTCTTTTGAAAAGATGTAACAGAGGTTGAAAAAGGAAAAGAAGTGAAATATGTGAGGCTTGTTTTACTGTTGGATGTAGATTAGAGTTTATGAGAAAAGTAATTCATTGGGACTGACCAAGAAAAGAAAGTTGCTATCAGACAGTTTAGTAGATTGTATATTTTCTATATACACTTGTTCAAATTGTAAATCCTTGAGGGTGTCTTTAACCTTCTTTGAGCAGTGTGCCTTGACAGTGAGCCTACTATTTCTTTCGACTCCTAACAAGGTCTGTCTCCTAACAGGGACTATTTACTGTAATGTTGTAATAAGCTCCTAACAGGGCTAAATCTTTTAACAGGGACACTATACTCTCATTACATTATTTGTGGGTGCTAATTCCCACCGGGGTGTTACCTTTAATAGGGTTTCCTCGACAAAAGGTATTGTGTTATGGTGTTGGCATTTACTGTGTTATCATTTACATTTGCATATTTGGTTTATAAAGTTTAAAGTTTAATAATCTATTTCACAACTAATTCACCCCCCTCTCAGTTGTCTTGTAGAATTTTATTCCTAAAAAAACACACTTCAAGAGAATCCTTCAACATCATGAACAACACACAAACATTCAAGTCCATCCCATCTATTGGATTTTCCAGCACCTTTTAAACTAAACCTCAAGAACATTGTACACAACCTTCGTGACAACAAAAATATGCCTTACAGATCTCTAAACTATAAATAATTTGAATTGGGAACACTTGAGTATGTACCAAACATACTTCTTGATGCACACTGAGAAATTCCAAACTAATCATGCACATTAAACCTCTTTCTATATCACTGTCAACTTTGTCTACCACATTATCTCCTAGTTACCAACTCTGACTTTAAAACATACTCAAATTTTCATGTTAGGCTTTGCAACTTAACATGGAATAATTAGAGAACCTCATGAACATCCCATGAGAAATGCTACACCTTATCTACAATATCTGAACCTCGTCATACTTATGAACATCTTTTTCCACTAGAAAAATTGTAACAAATAAGTTAGCATCAAACAATTAGACCTTCTTATCAATCCTACTAATATGTTGATATCAATAAAAATACATCCAACTTCCAAATTTGCAAAAATCTCCCCCTCTGGCATTGATGGAAACATATGATGTGAAAAATAACTAAAGAAATCATAAACCAATAATATCTCTCCTAGAAAGATAATCTGAAAGATAATAAAAAGTACTACCAACAATATCCACAATTATCTTTTAGAGTTACTCTCCCTGGGAAAAAGCTTCCCATTGATCCAATTTGATTACATACTCTTCTCACCATCTACGACATTCATCTCCTTAACTAAAGCTCTTTATTATTTTCAAGTATATATATCTTGTCTTTCACATGCTTCTCTCACCCTTTGACACCAATCACAAAGTTATAACCACCTTTCTCTCTGAATTCATCTTTTACTTTCCTTGAGAGAAATAACGAACTTAAATGATTACTACTAATCCCCCTTAGTAGAACCCTACTCACTTTAATCCAATTTAAAATATAAAATTTTGAGTTCACTAGAATGATGCACTTACCTCCATCTTTTATTTCTAATTAGGAGGGGCAAGCCCTTTTGTCTTGCCTTTGGAATTTCCAGCAGATCCCTTTTCCCTACTATCCTTATTCTTATTTATTTTTGACATACTCTTATGCTTATGTTCCTTTTCCCTTTCACTTTTTATTTTCCTTTGACATCCTTCTGTACTCTCTTGACATGATTTCCTTTCCTATACATTTTCTTCTCCTTGCTTTGATCATTTTTCTCCACTTTCTTGTTTACTCCTTCCAAACAACTTTTGTTCACCTTCTTGTTTCTACAATTATCTGTAGTAATTTCAGATAGCTTTCATATGACCTGTAGAACAATCTTCTTTCCATTCTTTGCATCCTTATTTGTAGTGAATTGACTAGCAATATGACCAAATTTCTTGCATGCAAAAAATCTAACCTTTTCCTAGATTCAATCAACTGATGGAGATGATGAAGACTGAGTGATAATAAGTATACATGTTTGTAGAAATGGTTAGATCAATTGTTATTTTTTCATTGATGTCAAGCAATTGATTACTGATTTGTATTGAGTTACCATGTCATAAGAAGGAGAAGTTAAATGGATGACAAATACAAATCAGACAATGATGAAGTAATGTTTATATAGTTGTTTTCTACTATATATTTGATGTTATCAAGTAGGTACATTTGATTGATTAAGTGAGATATTGCAAAGAGTTGAGTTATGACTGAAAAGAGTTACTCTACCGAGCTAGATATAGTCAGTCGACATAGAGTTGTGTTAGTCAGTTTCAGTTACCGAGCACCGAGAATGAGTTAGGCACTGAGCAGTGAATGAAGTTAGTTACTGATTTGCTAAGCAAGTTACCGAGTACATGATATTGATTGAAAATGATGATAAGAATGAATTTAAAATGAAGCTATGATGATCTGGACATTGATAAGAATTAAAAGAAGTTTTTTAGAATATCTACAAGTGAGAAAATTTAATGAGAAGATCTAAGGTGAAGATTTAGCAGTTAAACCTGATTATTAGAGTTCCAAGAAAAAGTTCAAGTTATGAGGTAAAAGTTAGGTTTAGCGAGCCAAGATTTGTGAAGAAGATGATTGAATAACTGAGAGAAAATGATGGAAAACATAAGCAAGGAGATTAAGAGGCAAAATTTTGTCTATATAAAGGATGAGAAGTAATGAGAGAAGAGAAGTTGGCGAGTTGAATTAAGAAGCAGAAGAAGTTGAAGAATAGAAGTTACCAAGAAAAGAAGAGAAGCACAAAGAGTAGAATCTACAGACTAGAGAAGAGATAGATGGAGTATGTGATGCCAGTATTTGTGTAAGGATAAAGGATCTGACCCAAGAAAAGGTATTTTCTATATTTATAGATCAAAGTTTTACTTTTTCTTATTAGCATTTGTAACAAAGAAAATCTCTTAACTGAGTGGATTTAACAGTCGTATTTGTAAATCCTAAAAGTAGGTGACATACCAAAAGAGTGTTTAAAGACCTCTAACAAAGCCACTCCTAATAGGGTGAATATCTTAATAGATCTGAAGTAAATCCCTTACTACGGTCACATCTAGCAAATGTAATTGTAATCTTTAACATGATAAGTTCTTAACTAAGTGTACTTCACAAGGGTACATTTTTTATTGTGAGTCACAATTCCCACAAAGGTTTTTCCCATTTTGGGTTTCCTCATTAAATCTGGTGTTAACTAAGTTTGAATGATTTATTTGCATATTATGAGATGTATGGTTGTTTAATGTATTAATTTATTTGGTGAGTCAGTTATTACTATATTCAGTTATACTGGGGGAATCAGTGAGCTAAGTTTTAAGTATTCAAATTTGATGTTGAGAACACTGCCACCAAGTTATGCTATTTGAGTATCTACTATACAAGATTTAAGATCCATTCCTTAGATTAATGTTTCACTTGATGCTACTATTGGTAAGCTGGTTGCATTTGAGATTAATGATTTTTATAATAGTCTACCTGCTACATCTAAGATTGAGTCTGCATTTAAGTCATCTTTGAAGATTGGAAGTACTAAGGACTCTAGACCTAGTGATGGATATGTGAGTAGTGCTAGTGACAGATTTTATAGTTGTCAAAGTGGTCTGGAAGAGTTATATGTTGCATATGAAGAGAACAAGATAGAGTTTGAAGCTTTGTTGGCTAAAAGGCTACAAAGAGGCAACGAAAAATACGAAGGTAAGTTACCCTTTAAATTTTTTAACTGTAACAAGATTGGTCGTATGGTTTCTAACTGCACTGGGAAAGATAACAAAGAGAAGAAAGATAAAATAGATCAGGAAAAGAGAGAGAACAGATTCAGGAGATTCAGAGACTACAAAAAAAAAAGGTAAGAAATCTTTTCATATTGCTGATGAAGGAATAAGTGATGATGATTCAGATGACAATGATGGTGAAGAAGTTGTTTATGTTTCTATTAAAGATAATTCTGATGGAGAAAACAAATAAGAAACAAGATCCTTAATATCACAAGTAAGAATGAAACATGGATTATAGATAGTGGTTGTTTAGTACATCACATGATTGGTGACACACTTAATTTTATTTCCTTGGAGAAGCATGATGGAGGATTTGTTAGATTTGGTAACGACGCTCCATACATTGTGAAAGGAAAAGGTTCTATAATTATACTGAATAACACAATATGTAATTATGTTTATTGGGTTGAAGGCTTAAAGTATAATCTGTTGAGTGTTTCACAGTTAAATAACACAGGTCACCCATTGGAATTTCAACATGGAAAGGTGAAAGTTTTTGATAAGGAGAGTCTGATTGCTACTAGAGAACAATCTAATGGTAATTTATTGTATCTTGATACTTATATTAAGAGTTTCCTATTTTCTAAAGTTGAATATGTTTGGTTATGGCACAAAATGCTTTGTCATGTTAATTTTGACAACTTGATCAAAGTGAGTAAAAATAATAGAGTCAGAGAATTACCGAGATTAGAGAAACTAGATAATGTTATGTGCATAAAATGTCAAATGGGTAAGATTACTAAATCTAGTTTTTCAAGAAAGACTTATGTTACACAAGGAATTTTGGATTTAGTGTATACTAATTTATGTGGACCCATGAGAACTCAAAGTTACTAGGGAGACAAATATTTTATTTTATTTGTGGATAAATATTCTAGAATGATGTTTGTAATGTTTTTAAAAGAAAAATCTAATGCATTTCAAATTTTTAAGTGGTACAAGGCTAGAGTTGAGAAAGAAATAGGAAAATGGCTGAAATGTCTGAGATCTAATAGAGGAGGTGAGTTTACATCTGATGATTTTACACTATTTTTTAATGAAAATGGAATTAAGAGACATATGTCAGCACTGAGGACACCACAATAGAATGGTATTGTTGAGAGAAAAAATGTATCTATTATTGATTGTGCAAGGACACTGATGATTGAGAAAGGTATTTCACAAAACTTTTGGAGAGAAGTAGTTAGTAATGTTGTTTGCACATTGAACTGAGTACAAATGAAGAAAGGTACCAACATAACACCTTATGAAATTTGGTATAAACACAAACCTAATGTGAGTTATTTCAAATTTTTTGGAAGTAGATGTTATATGTTGAAATATTATAGAGAAGGAAAGTTTGATTATAAAAGGGATGAAGGGATATTCTTAGGATATTCCACAATGATTAAAGTTTATAAGTGTTTGAATATAGTTACTAAAAAAATGGTGGAAAGTGCAAGTGTGAGAATCGACGAGTTTGCAGAAAATAATGATGAAGAAAGTAAAAAGGAACCTAAAGATTATGATAAGTTTTTATATGTACAACCTGATGTTCCTGACACCCTACTAAGAGCACCTACCAAGGAGGAAGCTGAATAGAGAGCTCAACAACCAAGTGATGAGGATGAAGCACCAAGACCTACCGAGCCTGTTTTAGAAAAGTATCTGAGGAGGAACCACTCCCCAAGTAAGATTATTGGAAATAAAGATGTTGGAGTGATGAAAAGAAGCAAGGTAAGAGATAATACAAGTTTGATATCTACCTTTGAGCCAAAGACAGTAAAAGATGCACTAGATAATGAAGATTGAATGAAAGCAATGAAAGAAGAGTTTGATCATATTGAAAACAACAGTACATGGACTTTAGTACCTAGGCCAAAGGATAAAAATGAACTATTGGTACTAAATAGATTTTCATAAACAAGTTGAATGAGAATGGAGAATTTATCAAAAATAAAGCTAGATTAGTTTGCAAAGTTTATGCACAAGAAGAAGGTATTGATTATGGAGAGACTTTTGCACCTGTTGCTAGAATGGAAGGAGTTAGAATACTTCTAGCTTATGCAGCTTACAAAGAATTCAAAGTTTATCAAATGGATGTCAATTCTACATTTTTGAATGGGATACTGGAAGAAGAAGTTTACATTGAGTAGCCTGAAGGATTCATTGAGAGAACAAATAAGAACAAGGTATGTAAATTATACAAAGCTCTTTATGGTTTGAAGCAAGCACCTCAAGCATGGTATGAGAGACTACATTCTTATTTAATCAAAATAGGATTCCAGAGAACAAGTGATAACAATAATGTTTACTTGAAGTGTGACAGTGACAACAAGGTTTTGATTGCTGAAATTTTTGTTGATGATATTATTTTTGGAGGCAATAACACCTTATGTAAGGCATTTGTTGATGAAATGAGAAAAGAGTTTGAAATGTCAATTATTGGAGAGATTAAGTTCTTTCTAGGTCTACATATACAACAAGTTTTAGAATGGATCTATATTACACAAGCTAAGTATATCAAAGAGATCCTCAAAATATTTGGTATGAAAGATTGCAATCCTATTGGAACACCAATGGTCACACGATGTAAATTGTCAAAAGAAGATGAGGCACAAGAGGTGGATAATACTCTTTACCAATCCATGATTGATAAATTGCAGTATGTTGTTTACAATAGACCTGATATACCACACAATGTTGGGATTTTTGCAATATTTTCTTCTAATCCTAAGGAAATACATGTGTCTATAGTTAAGATAATACTTAGATATCTAAAATGAACTAAAGATTTTGGTTTACTATACAAGAAAGGAAGTACTTTTGATCTGCAATTCTACACTGATGCAAATTGAGCTGCAAATATTGATGACAAAAAAATTACTAGTGGAGGATCATTCTTTCTAGGTGAAAGATTGGTCACATGGATAAGAAAGAAGCAAAGTTGCATTTCACAGTCTACTGCCAAGGTAGAATATGTTTCTACTATCACGAATTGTGTGAATATTGTTTGGATCAAATAGCTACTAGAAGGTATGCAAGAGATTATCTCATATCCTATAACAATTTTTTGTGACAACACAAGTGCTATCAACATATCAAAGAGCCTGGTTATGCATTCAAATACCAAGCACATTTCTATCAAGTATCACTACTTGAGAGAACAAGTTCAAGAGAAAAATGAGGTATTGGAATATGTGAATTCAAAGGAACAATTGGTTGATATCTTTACAAAGCTACTAATGAAAGATTCTTTTGAGCATCTCAGAGGTAAACTAGGGGTTCTTCCCCTATCCAATATTCACTAAGAAGAATGAGGCATGTTGCATCAATTATGTACTTTATTATAATATCTATTCTTGAATTGATGTTAGTATGACACACTTTAGGTGATTGTTGAAGTTGTGTGGAGATTTTTGTATGCAATAAATATTTGTACATGTAAGGTATAATCCACTGCTAAAACAAGTTTTCAGGAATATGAATTTTTGGCATTGTGGTCAAAGAGGGAGAGAATGAAATGATGACATTTATCCATAAGGAAGATATTAATGAAAGAGGAAGAGAAGGAATTGCTACTATTTACTCATGAAGGAGAATCAAAATGTATGCTACAGTATTAGAAGATTTATCCAAGAGGGAGAACAATTTGATGATCAGAAACATAACTATCAACTCAGAGGGAGTAATGACAGAGATTGACAGGATTGAGAATTGCCATCATCAATTGCTATAGTAATACTATAGTGTTTCCATCAATGCCAAAGAGGGATGTTTTTAATCAACTGATGGAGATGATGAAGACTAAGTGATAATAAGTATACATATTTGTAGAAATGGTTAGATCAGTTGTTATTTTGTCATTGATGTCAAGCAATTGAATACTGATTTATATTAAGTTACCATATCATAAAAAAGGAGAAGTTAAATGGGTGACAAATACAAATTAGACAATGATGAAGTAATGTTTATATAGTTGTTCGCTACTATATATTTGATGTTATCAAGTCGATATATTTTATTGATTAAGTCAGAGATTGCAAAGAGTTGAGTTATGATTGAAAAGAGTTTCTCTACCGAGCTAGACAGAGTCATTCGATATAGAGTTGCGTTAGTTAGTTTCAGTTACCGAGCACTGAGAATGAGTTAGGCACTGAGTAGTGAACAAAGTTAGTTACTGAGTTGCTAAGCAAGTTACCGAGTATATGCTATTGATTGAAAATGATAATAAGATTGAATTTAATATGAAGTTATGATGATCTGGATCTTGATAAGAATTTAAGGAAATTTTTTAGAAGATCTATGAGTGAGAAAATTTAATGAGAAGATCTAAGGAAAATATTTAGCAGTTAAATCTGATTATTAGAGTTCCAAGAAAAATTTCAAGTTATGAGGTAAAAGTTAAGTTTACCGAGCTAAGATTTGTGAAGAAGATGATCAAACCATTGAGAGAAAATGATGGAAAACCTAAGAAAGGAGATTAAGAGGAAAAAATTTGTCTATATAAAGGATGATAACTAATGAGAGAATATATTCTAGTGAGTTCAATTAAGAAGTAGAAGAAGCTGAAGAACACAAGTTACCGAGCAGAGCAGAGAAGAAGAAGAGCAGAATCTATAGTCTAGAGTAGAGAAAAATGGAGTATGTGATGCTAGTATTCATGTGAGCATAAAGGATCTGACCCAAGAAAAGGTAGTTGGTATATTTACAAATCAAATTTTTATTGTTGCTTATTAGCATTTGTAACAGAGAAAATCTCTTAACCGAGTGGATTTAAAAATCCTATTTGTAAATCTTAGAATTAGGTGACATTCCAAAAGAGTGTTTAAAGACCTCTAAAAAGGTCACTCCTAATAGGGTGAAGATCTTAATAGATCTGAGGTAAATCCCTTAACAGGGTCACATCTAGCAAATGTGTTTATACTCTTTAAGAGGATAAGTTCTTAATTGAGAGTACTTCAGAAGGGTACATTTTCATTGTGGGTCACAATTCCCACAAAGGTTTTTCCCATATTGGGTTTCCTTGTTAAATCTAGTGTTAACTGAGTTTGAATGATTGATTTACATATTATGAGATGTATGGTTGTTTAAGTCATTAAGTTATTTGGTGAGTCTATCATTACTGTATTCATTTCTACCGAGTGAATAAGTGATCTAAGTTTTAATTATTTAAACATGATTTTGTCTGATTCACCCCCCCCCCTCTCCCCCCTCAGTGGACCAACACTTTTCATCCTTCTTTGTAGTTCCTTGACTAGCAATATGACCAAATTTCTTGCATGCAAAAAATCTAACCTTTTTCCTATTGATAGTATCTACTTTCTTTCTCATGCTACTACATATACTTGAATCGTGATCATGAAATTTACAATTATAGAAAATATTATTCTTCCTACAATCCACTTCTTTATGTCTATCTTCATCACAAACGAAACACTTACCGTTGAACTTCTGATCTTTGAGCTCCCTTGTCAATTTT
Source organism: Thuja plicata (assembly GCA_018584345.1). Lineage (NCBI taxonomy): Eukaryota > Viridiplantae > Streptophyta > Pinopsida > Cupressales > Cupressaceae > Thuja > Thuja plicata. The sequence goes on from MU225439.1 coordinate 1,827,959, forward strand.
TATTTTTCTTCTTCTTCTTCCTTTTATATTTAGACTTGTCCTGATTGGATTTGGAGCATTCTTCTTTCTATAATCTAAGATCACTCTTATTTTCTAGCCTTGTTTGAATTAACAACATTGTTGAACTGATCTTGAGCTTTTCTTTGTAGTCATTTACAATCATAAGTTCTTTCTCCAATATAGCTCTGGCCCACTGATCATCCATTCAATCTTTACACATATCTCTAGCCTTAATTTTAGAGATCAAGAAAATATGATCTTCTACATTTCTTATTCTAACATTCTGAAGCTTTGTCTTAGTATTTCCTTCATTTGATTCTAAACATTTACTACATTGTTTTTCATCAAACTTCTTATGACTGTGAATCTTGGGATCATCATCATTTGCAGACTCTTTTTCCTTTATTTCTCGATTGGACTTTGCATTTCATGAATTGTACCAATGTCTTGTTTATCTAAGTTACTTTTTCAATAAATTAATTGACTTTCATGAAAGTGAGTAATCAAATACCTTTCTCCATTATTGTTTAGATGAAATTGTTGGAATAATAGAAGGGTGTGTACTGAGAGGGGAGCGGTGAATCAGTACCCTTAAATTTTTTTATCAAATAACCTTAGTAATATTTTCTTTCATTACCGACCATATTGCTTTTCTAACTTATGCATGTAATATCATAGCATAAATTTTGATGAACTATAACTGATTGAATGTTTGAATATGTTAAGTTGATGACCACCAAGACATAGAAAGTTAATGCAAGACATTAAATCAGTTAATGTTTTGTATTTTCATTGATGTCAAATTTATATAATCTATATGGTCATGGACATAATGCTAAATAATTCAAAGAACCAATGAATCAAAGGTTGTGCTATCAGTAAAGCATATATGTCAAGTATTCACAAAGTGATTGTATACACCGACAGAGTGTACACCGACAGACACAGTAAGAGAGTAAATTCATTGTGTTACCAAATGATAAAATGCATAGCATTACCGATGAGAAAAGTCATAGTGTTTCCCGATGAGAAAAATACAGCGTAACCCGATGGACAGAATTACAATGTTGCCCGACGGACGGAGATCCTAAAGTCACACTGACGGAACAGTTAGTTGTCACTGACAACTAACTGAAGTATTGACCAACAGAAATAGAGAGTTCAGAAATGAAAAAATGCTTATTTGTTAAGAGCTAAAAATAGAATTAACTGATACTTATCATTGTTTTAATTGACAAGATAAAGCCAGAGATAAGTAAAGGATTTAAAGCTGCTTTGTCCAGTTGGCAAGAAGATCTCTATGAGATAAAATGAGTTTTTCTTTAAATATAATTAGTGAGAATTGTGGATCATGCCAAGATCAAGAAAGCCAAGAAATGGTGAAATCATGTCTATATAAGAGACAAACTTATTCAATGTGAATAAGGGGAGTGACAAGAGAATAGATGTTGAAGAGATTCTGAAGGAGAAGAAAGTCTTCATTCAAACCTGATCAATCAATCTGAGGAAAGAGCTAAATTCTGTAGACACCAATGAATAGTGATACAACATCACAGAGAAGAACAGTGTGGAGCAAAGGTATTGAATTGATAAACATTGATCATAAATGTAATGCACTTACAATAGATTTGAAAATCTGCAATTCAAGTTGTATATGTGAACATATCAATTTCCTGTTTCAGTTTAACCATTGAAGCATCAAGTCTCTTAACCGAGCAGGACTTAAAAGTATTTTCTAATTGAGATACATCCCAAGGAGTATCAAAAATTTTGATCATACAAAGTAGCATTGGATATGCTCGATACCTATTCACAGGCCAAGAGAGTTTTTGATCAAGGATGGTAGCATTAGATGCCAGATACTAAGTGACAAACTATTTATTTAAATCCTCTAACAAGGTCACACCTAACAATGTGTTCATAACCTTTAATAGGGTTGGCTCTTCACCGAGCTCACTTCAGAAGAGTGAAAATTTGGGGTACCGGTCCCAGTGGTTTTTCCCTTAACAGGGTTTCCATGTTAAAAATCCATGTATCATGTGTCTATGAGTCATTACTTTACTATTTTGCATTTCACATAAGTTATTATGGATTGATCGGTATACACTAGTTATTAACTATGTTTTGGTAAATAGAAAGACTGCTTGGTAAACATACAGTAGAAGGTTTTACAAAGCATTCCGACAAGTAGTAATTTTATATAAGTATTTCAACTCATTCATCTTATAGGACTAAAGATAACTAGAGGTATAATTTTGTGGTACTAAGTTTGAAGGGTTGACTTAAGGATTAATTTTTGAGGCCACTGATTCACCCCCCTCTTAGTTATTACTAACAATTGGTATCAGAGCTTGTGTTCTTAGAAGGAAGGTTTCAATACCTAAGCTAAAGATCACAAGATGAACAGATGAGATGTGCCCAAGTTGAACAAAGACAACTTTGCATCATGGAAAAGTAGGATAAGACTCCACTTATCAGGTATTGGAAATGATGTTACTCAATACTTGGATAATGAATATGTGTTTCCCACAGGAGCACCCATAGTTGAACAAATGAGAGAGAAGCATGAGCACAACTGCATGATGATAGAGATTGCTTCCTCACTCTTTAATGTTGAATTTGAAGATCAAAACCTGCATAACTGCAAAGCAGATGTGGGACAAATTGAAGCTTGTACATGGTGGTGATATAAATGTTCTGAGAGCCAAGGCAGAAAGCCTTAGAGGAAAGTTTGATGATCTCAGAATGAAAGAAGGTGAAAACATCATACAGTATAGCACAAGAATGAAAGAGGTAGTCAATGCTATCTGAGGTGTTGGAGGTGTACTAGAAGAAGAGACAGTGGTAAGTAAAATTCTAAGAACCTTACTGCCTACTTATGCTATTAGAGTATTTGCCATACAAGAAATGAGAGTAGTAGCAAATAAAAATGTTACTCTAGATAGTTTGATTGGAAGACTGATTTCATTTGAGATGAATAATTTTGATAATAGTGTCTTACCAAACATAAAGTCTGCATTCAAATCTTCTTTGAGAATAAGTAAATCAAGTCAAAAACACACTATGAAAAAAGATAGTGATAGTGAACTCAAGAAGAAGATCTTGATGAAATTGAAGCACTTATGGCTAGAAGAATGCAGAGAGGCAAAGGTAAATACAAAGGTAAACTACCACTTGTATGCTTTAATTGTAAAGAGATTGGACACTTTGCTGCAAGATGTCCTAACAGAAGAAAATATGATAGAAGTAATGATAGTTCATTTGAAAAGAAGTATGACAGAGGTGATAACTAGGATTACAGAATCAATCAACAATCAGAAAGAAGAGATACCTGAGACTACAAGGAAAAAGGAAAAAAGACCAGTTACCTAGCTAAATGAAAATATGAAGATATTGATACTGAATCTGATGAAGACATCGATATGGTGTTTGTGGTAGTAAAAGATGATTTAGATGAAGATGAAGAAAGGTATGTAGAAACTGCACTCATATATAAAGTTAGTAAAAATGATGTCTGGATCATAGATAGTGGTTCCACTCACCATATGACCGGTGACAAACAAAATTTTGAGACTTTTGAATACTATATTGGTGGTTCAGTAAGAATGGGTAATGAAACACCTTGTCCAGTTGAAGGTAAGGGAACTATAATGTTGAATAACCTGATAAAATGTGAAAATTATTATTGGGTGAAAGGATTGAATTATAATCTATTGAGTGTTTCTCAGTTGAATAATTCAGGTCACAGAGTAGCATTTGAAAATAAGAAGGCAAAGATCCTTAATAAATTAGGAAGTCTGATTGATACCAGTGAGTAGACAAAAGGTAACTTATTCTATCTGAATGCTACTGACACCACTTGCTTAATGGCTAGAAACGAAGACATATGGTTATGGAATAAAAGATTGTGTCATGTAAACTTTGACAACATGATAAAGATAAGCAGAAAGAGAAATGTAAGAGGCTTACCGATGATGACTAAGCCCGACAATATCATGTGCAAAAAATTTCAAAAAGGTAAGATGATGAAGTCTAGTTTCAAAAGAAAAACCCATACATCTGATGCCATTCTAGAAATAGTCCATACTGATCTATGTGGACCAATGAGGACAAAGAGCTACTATGGATATAGGTATTTTATTCTCTTTGTTGATGATTACTCTAGAATGATGATAGTCATTTTTTTAAAAGATAAATCAGAAGCATTTAAGATGTTCAAATGGTGCAAAGCAATGGTAGAAAAAAGTGGTAAGGAATTGAAATGCTTAAGATCAGATAGAGGAGGGGAATTTACTTCAGATGAATTCACTAACTTTTGCAATGAGCATGGAATCAAAAGACAAGTCGCTACACCGAGAACACCACAGCAAAATGGAATTATTGAAAGAAGGAATAGATTTATTGTTGATTGTGCAAGGACACTGATGATAGAGAAAGGCATCACCCAAATCTTCTGGAGGGAGGCTGTCAATACTACTATTTACACATTGAATAGAGTACAATTAAAGAAAGACACCAAGAAGACACCCTATGAGCTATGGTATGGTTACACACCCAATGTAAGTTACTTCAAAAAATTTGGTAGTCAATTTTATATCTTAAAAGATGATAGAAATGGAAAGCTTGACTTCAAAAGTGATGAAGGTATCTTCCTAGGGTATTCCACCAAGAGCAAGGCTTATAAATGTCTCAATAAAGCCTCTAACCAAATTGTTGAAAGTGAAAATGTAAAGATAGATGAATTTGCAGAGAAGAATGAAAAGGAAAGCACAAAAGAACCACAAGACTACAACATGTTTGTTTACAATGAAGAACCTGACACTCTACTCAAGCAACAATATATAGCTCCTGAGCAACAAAATATTGCACCTGAGTATTAGGCTACAAATACCAAAAATTAGGATATTGCTCAAGATGATGTACCAAGAGATGGAGATCAGAATGAAGGACAAAATGTTGATCAAGATGAAAGAAAAATAATTGAACCTATACTTGCCAGGTATGTCAGAAGGAACCATCCACAGAACCAAATCATTAGAGACAAGAAGGCTGGTATGAGAACCAGAAGTAAGTCTCTAAACACAAGATGTCTAATTTGTGATTTTGAGCCAAAATCTGTCAATGCTGCACTTGAAAATGATGAATGGATTAGTGCTATGAATGAGAAAATTGAGAAGATTGAGAAAAACAAGACATGGACACTTGTACTAAGACCAGATAATAATAATGTCATCATTACAAAATGGATATTCAGGAATAAATTGAATGAGAATGGAGAAGTCACCAGAAACAAAGAAAGACTAGTATGCAAGGGGTATGCACAATAAGAAGGGATTGACTATGGAGAAAAATTTTCACCCGTTGCTAGGCTAGAAGGAGTGAGAATATTACTTGCTTATGTTGCATGTAAAGGATTCAAGGTATACCAAATGGATGTCAAGACTGCATTATTAAATGAAGTACTTGAAGAAGAGGTATACATTGAACAACCAGAAGAGTTTGGTGATCCAGACAAGAGGAACATGGTATGTAGATTAGAAAAAGATTTGTATGGATTGAAACAAGCACCCCAAGCTTGGTATGAAAGACTTCATTCATATCTTATAAGTATTGGATTTGTAAGAACTAGTGAAAACAGTAATCTTTATTTGAAAGAAGATGTTGAAACTAACATTTTGATTTCTAAGATATTTGTTGATGACATCATATTCAGAGGAAATGATATGCTATGCAAATCAATTGCAAATGAAATGAGAAAAGAGTTTGAGATGTCTATGTTTGGAAAGATCAAGTTATTTATTGGTCTATAGATCATGCAACAAGATGAAGGCATTTTCATTACACAACCCAAATACATCAAGGAAGTGCTAAAAATATTCAAAATGGAAGATTCCAAGCTAGTTGGAACACCAATGGAAACTGGATGTAAGCTGACAAAGGAGGACAAGTCATCAGAGGTAAATCAAACTTTGTACAAATCAATGATTGGAAAACTCATGTATGTTGTGCATACTAGACCAGATATTGCAAATGCATTAAGAATAGTTGCAAGATTTTCTGCTAATCCCAGAGAATCACATATGACTATTGTGAAAAGAATCCTAAGCTATCTAAAAAATACCAATGATTATGGCTTACGGTATAGAAGAGAAGGCAACCTTGAACTTAAGGTCTTTACCGACACTGATTGGGCTGGAAACATTGATGACCAAAAGAGCACAACTAGAGGAGCATTCTTTATGGGTGACAGACTTGTCACATGGATCAGCAAGAAGCAAGGATGCATCTCTCAGTATACTGCAAAACCAGGGTATGTTGTTGCTGCTGCAAACTGCTCAAATATTGCATAGATGAAACGGTTACTGGAAGGTATGTATATGAAAATTCTTGAACCAGTAATTATCTATTGTGATAATACCAGTGCAATAAACATTTCCAAGAATCCAGTCATGCATGCTAAAACAAAGCATATTGCTATCAAGTATCATTATTTGAGAGAACAAGTTCAAGCAAAGAAGGTGATACTTGAGTATGTTCAATCAAAGGAACAATTAGCTGATATCTTCACCAAGCCACTGCCCAAGGATGCATTTGAGTACTTGAGAAAGAGACTAGAGGTCAGACCCTTGTCTACTGGTCAGTAAGATGACTAGAAGGTTGCATCAGCCTACATATTATCAGAATATCATTCATGTTGATGCAAGCAATGAGATGGAATTCAAATCTACATCTATACATAGCAAGGTATTTATCTACTCCGAGCACCAAATTCATTGTATTGCTAATGGATTGGGAAATTCAGGGAATATATTATGGATAGAAAGGAATTGTTTGGCATTATTTTCAAATATTTGTTTGGCATTGCTTTCAAAGGGAGAGATTATATCCATTATCACCATTTGGGAGAGAATTATCACATTAGGGATGGATTTTATCCATCACATTATCCAAAGGGAGAAATGTAACCAGAAAAGGGAGAGTACATACAAAGGGAGAGAATTGTTGACTAGAGACATCAAAAGAAAAGAGAACAGTGAAAGGGAGAGAGTTTGACATGGGAAAAGAACACATCACATCAAAGGAAGAAAGATTCTACATCCATCCAGTGAAGGGATTGAAGACAAAGAGAACTGCAAGAATCAAATCTAAGTTATATGAGCTTACTGAGGACTAGATATTTGTATCGGTTATAGTACATAAAATTGGTATTTTGATGAGATTTAATTGTTATATTTCATATTGTATTAGTGATAATATAGTGTGATAATGTAGTGTGTTGTCATCAAATCCAAAGGGAGAGATTGATGAACTATAACTGATTGAATGTTTGAAGATGTTAAGTTGATGATCACCAAGACATAGAAAGTTAATGCAAGACATTAAATTAGTTAATGTATTGTATTGTCATTGATGTCAACTTGATATAATGTATATGGTCATGGACATAATTCTAAAGACTTCAAAGAACCAATGAATCAAAGGCTATGTTATCAATAATGCATATAAGTCAAGTATTCACAAAGTGACTGTATACACTGATGGAGTGCACGCCAATGGACAGACTAAGAGAGAAAAGTCACAGTGTTACCCGACGAGCAAATGCACAGCATTACTGATGAGAAAAGTCACAGTGTTTTCTGACGAGAAAAATATAGTGTAATCCAACAAACAGAATTACAGTGTTTCCCAATTGACGGAGATCCCAAAGTCAACTGAAGTCACACCGATGAAACAACCAGTTTTCACCGACAACTAACTGAAGTATTGACCGACAGAAATAGAGAGTTTAGAAATGAAAAAATGCTTAGCTGTTAAGAGCTAAAAATAGACTTAACTGATACTTATCATTGTTTTAATCGACAAGATAAAGTCAGAGATAAGTAAAGGATTTAAAGTTGCTTTGTCCAGTTGGAAAGAAAATCTCTACGAGATTAAACTAGAGTTTTTCTTTAAATCTAATTAGAGAGAATTGTGGATCATGCCAAGATCAAGAAAGTCAAGAAATGGTGAAATCATGTCTATATAAGAGAAAAACTTATTCAATGAGATTACTTGAGTGACAAGAAAATATATGCTGAAGAGATTCTAAAGGAGAAGAAATTCTTCATTCAAACCTGATCAATCAAGCTGAGGAAAGAGCTAAATTCAGCAGACACTGACGAACACTAATACAACATCACAGAGAAGAACAATGTGGAACAAAGGTATTGAATTGATAAAAATTGATCATAAAGGTAATGCACTTACAATAGATCTAAAAATATGCCATTCAAGTTGTATATGTGAACAGATCAATTTACTATTTCAGTTTAACCATTGAAGCATTAAGTCTCTTAACCAAGCAGGACTTAAAATTCTTTTCTAATTGAGATACATCCCAAGGAGTATCAAAAATTTTGATCATACAAAGTAGCATTGGATATGCCCGATACCTATTGACAGGCCAAGAGAGTGTTTGATCAAGGATGGTAGCATTAGATGCCAGGTACTAAGTGACAAACTATTCATTTAAATCCTCTAACAAGGTCACACCTAGCAGTGTGTTTGTAACCTTTAACATGGTTGGCTCTTCACCAAGCTCACTTCAGAAGAGTAAAAATTTGGGGTACCGGTCCCAATGGTTTTTCCCTTAACAAGGTATCCACATTAAAAATCCATGTATCATATGTCTATGAGTCATTACTTTACTATTTTGTATTTCACATAAGTTATTCTGGATTGATCAGTATACACTAGTTATTTATTGTGTTTTGGTAAATAGAAATATTTCTTGGTAAACATACAATAGAAGGTTTTACAAAGCATTCTAATAAGTAGTTATTTGGTATAATTATTTCAATCCATTCATCTTACAGGACTAAATATAACTAGAGGTATAATTTTGTGGTACTAAGTTTGAAGGGTTGATTTAAGGATTAATTCTTGGGGCCACTGATTCACCCCCACNTTCCCCCCCCCCCCCCCCCCCCCCCTCAGTTATTACTAACAAAATGTAAGTGCATGTAAATAATCATAGAAACATTCATAAAACTTAGTTACACATGACACAAGAATTAATAATGCAGAAAAACCCTATTAGAAGGTAAAAACTGTGGTGGGGATGAAACCCACAAAGCTTCACTATCTGCAGAATGGAAGGTGTCGGTTAAGGCTACAAGTTGTGATCACTTCTGATGATCTTACCCTATTAGGAGTAACATGTTAGACTTGTTAAGTATACTTGGTTAAGATATTTTAGCAACACAATGTATGTGTGAACTCGATTAAGAGATTTACAATAAGACTGTTAAGTCCACCTTCTTGAAGGATTTCTTCTATTTTCTACAATTGTTAGACAGTAGTTAAAAATACTTATAACCTAATAACTTGAAATCTTGAATTTCTGAATACAGATCCTTTAAGTTCATAAAAACAACATCACCTGACTGTGATGAATAATACCTCTTTTCTGCTCGATATCCTTGAATCTAGTTCTTCATAATTGAATTCTTCCTTTTGTGTCCTTCTACATGAAATTCTCTATCTGATCCATTGATGTCTTCTTTGGATACAATCATCATGTTCTTGAATGATTATACATCTATACATACAAATTTTTTGACCTAATTAGGTTTCACGCTTTACAAGAAAAACTCTATGATCAATGGTTTACAACTTGACCTTGATCTCCTAGTTTGCATGTTTACAATCAGTTAGACTGATTAAAAAAATTACTTATGCTTTACTTGATCGTCAAGAAAGGGTTTTATAGCTAAGCATAAATCTAATTTAAAACTAAAAGTGCTTTAGATGATGTGCTTCTCAGATCCACTTATCTTGGAAATAAAATTGTCTCTCGGTAGATTGGTGCTTAGGTTACTCTATAGAGTGTGCTCTCAGGTTACTCTGTGAACTGTGCTCTCAGTTTAATCTTTGAACTATCTGTCGGTGATAGTGCTATCAGTGTTCACTAATTTTGATGATCACTGTGCTTGACTATTTCGGTGACCTTTGCGCTTGACTATTTTAGTGACCTCTACGCTTGACTGAATGCTGTCACACGGTGATCATGTAACTGATGGTCCAAAATTTGTTTCCTTGTATACTAATGAAAACTTATGATCCTTTAAAGATTATCAAAAATACATAACATCTTCTCTTGGATCCTGATCTAATCTCCATTTTAAAATTATCCAAGATCTTGCAACAGTCATTCTTGAAATGTAGTCCATAGCCTTTTTCCATGACCAACACTAAGAACATTGTGCTTCAATCCTTCTACATACAAAACATCTTCAGTAGTAGTCTTACCATCTAAAGAGATATATCCTCTTCCTCTAATCATGATACCATAATTATCTCCCCATATTACAATTCCACCATCATACTTCTCAAAACTTATAAATTTTTTCTTGTCACAAGTCATATGATGCAAGCATCCACTATCTATCACCCATTCATATTTCTTGACAATTTGTGTAGCTAGGGTCTTTCCTTAAACAACACAACTAGTAGAATTACTAGCTATAGGATACTTATATTTGTATTCATCCTATTCAATAGTTATAAATACAATTTCACCATCATTTTTATCAATACCATCAGATTTATCATTTGTGACTCCTTCATCATCAATAGTATAATAACACTTTTTCTCAAACTTAGACTTATCATACTTGTATCTAGGATTCCTCTCTAGACATCTAGAGGTATAATGTCCTATCTTTTTAAAATAAAAAAAATTAAACACATTTTACCTTTATACTTACCAGATCCTTTTGATAGTCTCTTTGTAACCAGTGCTTCCAATTCCAGAAGCTCTTGCTCTTCTTCTTTAATTTATTTCATCTTCTTTTCAAATATTGACATTCTTATTGTAGATCCTTCACCTTGATCTAATCTATGCATGTCCCTTCCTAAAATAGTATCTTTGAAAGAAGATTCAACTTTGGTAAGAGAGTCACCACGCTCACTCATTTCAAAAGAAAATAACTTACTGACCAATGTATCTCTAGTCACAGTGGCAATGGTTTTTATCTCTTCAATAGTAACAAATTTTCTTTTGATGTAGGGAGAAGGTATCTCATTACCTTTGATACAATTTCTCCCTCATCCAATGTACCACTAGCACACCTGATTCCTCAAACTAGTTCATTTATCTTTTGAAAGTATGATGTGATGTTTTCATCGTCAAACATTTTCAAAGGTTCATACTTTCCCTTCTAGATTTGAAACTTGGATTCCTTAACACATGCATAACCTTCATGTAGGGTCTCTATCTTTTTTCATACCTGATGAGAATTTTCTACTCCATCGCATTTTTATACTCAGTATCTAACGAGGCACTTGATGACATGTAACTGATTGAATGTTTGATAATATTAAGTTGAAGATAATGCAAGACATTGAACCAGGTAATGGTTTGTATTGTCATTGATGTCAACTTGATATCATCTGTACGGTCATGTACATAATGCCAAAGAATTCAGAGAATCAATGGAACAAAGGTTATGCTTTTAGCAATGCATAAAATTCAAGTATTCCCTAAGTGATAGACAACACCGATGGAGTGCACACCATTCGTAAAGACAGAGATAAAGTCACAGTGATGCCGGATGAGCAGAAGATAATGTTTCCCAAAGAGAAAGATCCAATGATGCCCGATGGATGGAGATCCCGAAGCTAACTGAAGTTACACCGATGGAACTGGCAGTTGTCACCGATGACAAATTGCAGAATTGACCGATAGAATAGAGAGATCATAAAATGACAAAATATCTAGCTGGCAGAGCTTAAGGATAGACTTAACTGATTGTTTTATTTGTTTTATTCGACCACAGTTAAGCAATTGATTTATAAAGTTGGCAAGAAAATAACTATGAGATAAATCAGGAGTTAAAGCCATAAATCAAATTGGCTAGATTGTTTTTCATGCCAAGAATCAAGAGTCAAGAATTAAGGAATATCATGTCTATATAAGAGACAAGCATAATTCATTTCTGCAAGCAATTAGATACACAAAAGGGGAGTGAATAGAAAGAAGATGCTGAAGAGAAACTGGTGAAGGATAAATTTCATACAGTCCTGATCAATCAAGCTAAGGGAGAGCTAAAGAATTATGCAAACACTGACAAATAGAGAAGCACAGCATCACAGAGTAGAAAGTGTGGATCACAAAGGAATTGAATTGATACATTGATTAGAGAAGTATTGTACATAAATAGATCTGAAAATCTGCAATTCAAAGTTGCATTAGAAACAGGTCATTGTGTTTCAGTTTAACCATTGAAGCATTAAGTCTCTTAACAGAGCAGGACCTAACAGGGCTCACTTCAGAAGAGTGAAAATTTGGGGTACCGGTCCCAGTGATTTTTCCCTTAACAGGGTTTCCACATTAAAATCCATGTGTTATGTGTGTATGGTTTATTACTTTATTGTTTTACATTTCACATATGCATTTCTGGATTGATTGTTATACTCTGCATATTTACTGAGCATTGGTAAATAAGCTTTACTGCTTATCGGTAATCAAAGAGAATAAGGACAGACAAGGTAAACCGACAGACAGTTAATTATTTCAAAGTATTTCAAGGCATGCATCTTGTAGGGACTTAATAATCTGAGGTGTATTGATTGG
>MU225439.1:1846792-1869033 GCA_018584345.1 Thuja plicata
CAGTCTAAGAAGAAGGTTGATTCAAGGATGGTAGCGTAGATGCTAGATACTAAGTGACAACCTATGTATAAAAATCCTCTAACAAGGTCGCACTTAACAGTGTGTTTGTAACCTTTAACAGGGTTGGTTCCTAACAGGGCTCACTTTAAAAGAGTGAAAATTTGGGGTACCGGTCCCAGTGGTTTTTCCCTTAACAGGGTTTTCACGTTAAAATCCATGTATTATGTGTGTATGGTTTATTACTTTATTATTTTACATTTCACATATGCATTTCTGGATTGATTGGTATACTCTGCATATTTACTGAGCATTGGTAAATAAGTTTTACTGCTTATCGATAATCAAGGAGAATAAGGAAAGACAAGGTAAACTGACAGACAGTTAATTATTTTAAAGTATTTCAAGGCATGCACCTTGTAGGGACTTAATAATCTGAGGTGTATTGATTGGTGGATTAAAGTTTAAAGGATAAATTTTTGAGGCCACTGATTCACCCCCCCCTCTCTCAGTTATTACTAACAGCGCTTAGCAATGCTTGTTTTGCTCTGATGTTGTACTCAAATTGCTTCTTCCCATCTGGAGTAGAAGTAGAAATAGTTTTAGGAGTGTAATATGTCTTAGTTATTGTTCATCACTCTTCTCCAATGCATCTTAGGTGATTAATCATCTGACCCTTCCATATGGAGTAATTTGTGCCTTCAAACCTAATATTTTCCTTCCTATAGGATGCCATAATCAGATCACCCTCAAGTTGTTAGAATTCCTTCAAGGGACTAGGATATGATACCAATTATTGATAATATGGAAGAGAATAATTAAGAGGGGGGTGAATTAGTTTTTCCTAAACTTCAACTTCAAAACCCTTAAACTTCAAAACTTTCAAGCATAAACTCCTAAGATTTGATCTAGTTAATTAACCATGAAAGATAGAAGCATCCACAAATAAAAAACACATCCACAATGCTTGACACAAATATTTTATTGTGGAAACCTTGTTAGGGGAAAAACTACAGTGGGGTTGATTACCCACAATGAGTAAATACCTTGTTAGAAGTATAATCCTATTATAATAATGGGGAATGCACATGCTTTCAAGGTCACTTCCTAAAGCACACTACTCAAATAAAAAGCCTTGGGCTACAACCCCGAGGAAGGCTCGCCGACTTAAAAAATATCACTACAATGATCTAATATTTTTTTGATTTGTGAGAATGAAATCTACCATATGTCTGATACAGTTCCAATGTAGCATAATGCAGACCTTTGTTCAACCCTTTATTGAACCACTTCTTATCACCACTAAATCAGACTCTTTCTCTGCTAGAAATCTCTAACATTCACACACAAATAATAAGGTTAGCCACCACCTTGATCCAGATTTTGTGCCTTAATCTTGCGCAATGGGATTTACCAACCAAGTCAATCAAGAACAAAACAAAATAATAAGAATATTATTGTTGACCAAAAAATATACCAATCTAATCATTCCAATCTATGTGGATCACCAACTCATCAAGCACACACTTCAAGAAAATCCTTCAGCATCATGAACAACACAAACATTCAAATCCATCCCAGTCATTGGATTTTCCAGCACTGTTTAAATTGAACCTCGAGAACATTGTACACAACCTTTGTAACAAAAAATAAATGCCTTACAGATCTCTAAAGTATAAACCCTTTGAATTGGGAATACCTAAGTATGTCCCAAACATACTCCTTTATGCACACCGATAAATTCCAAACTGATCATGCACATTGAACCTCTTTCTATCTCACTATCAACTTTGTCTACCACACTGTCTGCCAGTTACCAAATCTGACTTCAAAATATACTCATATTTTTATGCCAAACTCTGAAACTTGACATGGAATAAGTATACAACCTCACAAACATCCCATGAGGTGCACTACACCTTATCTACAATATCTAAACCTCACCTACCTTTGAACATCCTATTCCACTAGCAAAAATGCAACAAATAAGTTAGCGTCAAACAACCAAACCTTCTAATCAATCCTACTGATATGTTGACATCAATGACAACACATCCAACTTCCAACTTTCCAACAAAAAATTTTAGGTCTAAAACATTCACATATTTTTATGAAATTTCATGTATTGTTCAAAGGATTTTCATTGTTCATAAGAAATAATACTGTTGTTCTTATCATGTGTTTGTTTTTGTTCTTACTGTTATTTGTCCAACAAAGAGCACTATTATTATAGCACTTCAACATTTTTATTGTTCTTAATGTATTTTAAATAAGTATACTATCCATGAAATCATTATATTATTTTATTCAAGTGTTCTTTATTGTTCTATAGAGGAGTTGGATGATTTTTTTAGTATTTCATAATCATTTCTCGCATTTTTTGGAGGCTTCCATGAATTATCTTAGGACTAGAATCTATTTTCATTCATATCATACTTGAACAATAGATCTATGAAAGGAACAATAGTTTTTATTTGAGGAGCATCAATAAAGAAAAGTATGAAGAAGCATTGGCTTGATTCATTAAAAATGAAAAAATGATATTAGTAAAAGGATAAGGTACAAAACATTGTAGAGTAGCCTTTAGAGATACAAGGTAAAGGGATATTTGAAGTCTTTTCTCAATCTCTAATCCAAGTGTTAGTGGAGATACAAACACTATGATGTGCAAATGAAGAATCAATGTAATGAAAAAGAAGAAATAGTGACAAGATATGAAGCAAGGATTAAATCAAATGCCAAAAAACATGATTAGATTAAAGCATGTAGTATATGGAGAGAAAATTAATGTGTAGCTGCAGAGAAGTGATTTCAGTATTCACAAAGGAGTAGTAGTATACATTTAGGAGAACACCAAGAACTCTCATGCAAAGGTGAAGCGGTGATATGTGACATTAAGGCACAAGAAGATGGAAGAACATTTACATAACATGGAAAGTTTCAAAGTAAAAATCAAATGAATGTTTGAGAGCAAGGAATGTGACTATTTTGATAGTCATAATAGAAGAGATTTTAATGGCATGTCAAATATATGGAGACGTGATTGCAGGCCTAAAGACAACATAATAACTCCATATGAATCCATGAAGAGAATCAAGGTATTCATGTATATGAAATACGGTTCTATATGTAATGACTATGATTTCAAATTAGAGGCAAAGATTATAATGGTGCAAAGTGCAGCCACATATTTTGGCATAACAATCATGCACACTAGGGAAGTCACATGGAAAGTGATAAACAAAGAGTTGCAAGGTTATGGATGATAGGAATGGAAAGATATTGAGAAGATAGCTCATATATGTGAGGTTACATTTGTTTCAAGACTCATAAGTTTGTGGCGACAAGACATGTTTCTCATGTGTAAAAGAGGCAAATATTATGACAGTTCAAGGAAAAATGACCCATTAAATACCATTCATGATAATGCAAATAATGATAATGGTTTCATATAGCCTGATAGTGCAATATTTACAATGAGAGATCTTATTCAAGAACTAAGTAATCATGCATTTGACCTGATCTATAGAAGATATCAAGAATAGTAGCAATTATCCTAAGAGAAAGGTGAGGAGCGACAAAAGACAAGTGTACAAGAATGACAAAAGAGCACATGTACTATTGTTTTGTGGAGAGCATCTAGAAAGAGGTTGGTGACTTTTTCAAAGTGATTGAGAGAGTTTGTGGGATAGTTTTGGCTTCATTCAAGGTAATAGCAAGCATCTAGGAGAAAATCGAGGTACTTCATGAATAGAAAGACCAATGTTGAAGACTTTTCCCCACACGAAAAACCTTTTTGGAGTAATTTCAAGGGTCTTTAATGGCCATTTTCAGTTAGATTCCACACACAAGAGGTTGAAGACATTTTCTTCTCTTTATTGCACATGTTACAAACTTCTAATCAACTAGTATTTTCTATAAAGTGGCTTGTAGTTTCCAAAAAAAGGGAGTTCTAGTTTTTTTCTTTGGAATGTATTGTAACTTGTTGATTTATTTCAAGGGAAAAAATAGTATTGTAACTCTAGAGTACTTGAAAGAGACTTGTATTTCTGCTATTAGAAAGCACCTTTAATCAATAAAATAAGTTATTTTACCCTTTCTTATTATTGTTTATTGTGTGAAACAAGATAGTCGATATAATCATATGGTGAAATTATCTTCCCTTTGATTTCTATACTATTTCTTAGCCTTTATTCATAATATATGTGCTATTGCAGGTCATAACTTATGTTCAAAACTAGTTAAGGATAGAATTTAAGCTATGTTAGTGTTTCCACTTCCATCTAAATGATGTTCTTAACATAATGAACCTAGTTAAGAAATGTTGTTGCAAAGCCATATAAAATTTTGAGTTGTGTATGTCATGGTTCTTATTATTGATTATATTGTGTGTTCAAAACAAGAAGTAATAAAGGTCTTGAAAAATCATTGGTGCATCATCCCATAGTAGTCACAGGGTTCATTCAAAGAATTTATCTTCCCTTTTCCTTTGAAAATCAATAACTTTAGGATTAGTATAGGTGAGTACCAAGAGAAAGTCGTCCTTCTCCAGAAGTCCATCTCCATTATAGGTTACCCACAACCTGGAGGTGTTCCCTTGTGTCACAAGGTAGCTTAGTTTTAAGATAAGTAGGGTGTGAGCTTGTGTGATAACATTTTTTTCAACACTTGGTGGGACAGTTTGAACTTTTTTCAATTCAAAGTATTCCTTTCTTTGTTGATGTTTTGTGTGTATGTAAACAATTACTACATTTGGAGGCAATAAATTCATACACTTGGTGGCTCTATAAGAATATCCACTAGTTTGATGTACAAAAGTGCTAGTAAGAACCTATTTTTTTTAAAAATCAGACCTGATTTTATCTCTTTTGAAGAACTTTCTATGAACTTTTAGCTCTTTGAATGAGTAAATGTGTCCATGTTTTATGGAAACATATCATATAATCCTCCATTACAGGAAAATACTATCCATGCATCTTATTACCAACCATATCAAAATAAATACACTGATGTTTTTACCAAAATGGTTCAAATGTCTGGGCTACAACAAGTAGCCAGTAAGTTCAATATTCTTACCACCCACCCACCCCTATTAAATCTTTATGGAAGCAATCCATTGTTCATCTACAAGCCCAAGAGATCTCTTTTATTCCCAAACAGCATAGTTCATCTTGTAGTCAGCCACAAAATATTGACAACATGAGCATAAAGGATATGGCATTGTCTTTCCAAAAATAACTTTAAGTTGTTAAGAAAGAATAGGAAGTTAACTTGAAGTAGGAGATGGAGTTACAAAGAAATCAGTATGAAGAATCTCTTGCATGAGAGGTTGTATAAAAAGAAGAGTGGATAAGGTTATTAATTTCTTGAGCTCAAAAACTAGAAACTTAATGAGCTCCTTGCATTTTGGAGAAGCCTATGAAAGAGGAGGTCCACAAAATTAAAATCCCCAATTTCAAGCAAGGTAATCCTTCTAGGCCCTCTAAAATTAACATTCTAAGTTTTAGAAATCCTTTTCAAGAACCTTAACTTACACGAGTTGAACCTCTTATTCCCCAAGAGAACCCCTCTCCAGAGTCAATTCGCTTTAAAGAAAGCCAACAAGCCTGTCAAATTTCCCCATATTTTGAGTCATCTTGTACTAGTCTTGTTCCATTGTTCCCAAAGGAACCTATAATTTGGAAAACTTTTTGGTTTGATGACTAGTAAAGTAGAGAACTTGAAGTAGACAAGGAAGAAACTATTGTTGAATATTGTTCTTATATTTTAAGAGCTGACAAATCAAACTTGTTACAAGAACAAAATGAGGATATAGATTTGGGGCAACAATATGAAGAACAAGAAGAGGCTAGTGAAAGAGAGGATGTTATAACTTGGTTCAATGATATTCCTTCTTTCCTTGAACATGATCAAGAGAATATGGTTTTGGTCACACCAATATTAGGTCTAAAGCAATAAGATATAGAGAAAGAAAGTGGCACTTAGTATGAAGCGTTGGTTGATTTATTTGAACAACTTTCTTTCTTTATCAAAGATGAGGAAAATATACTAATACCAACATTATCTCAAGAGTTAGGACATAAATATCAATAGGTAGGAAGAGTTTTGAATTATTTGGAAGATGCAAATTACCATGTTGGAATGGTGGAATATGATGAGGCAAATAAGGACAGCTTGGTTTTGCAACAAAGAGAGGTTGAAAGACACATAACTATTGATCTGGTTGAATCTAATAAATAATTAGAAATCATACCTCAACAAGATGACTTTGATGATATTACAAGTCATCAAGAGTGTTTTCCTAAATTTGAAGATGATTCTTTTATACAAATAATAAAATATGGAATAGTTGGAAATGTTTTGTACAAGCTTAGGTACAAAATCAACATGTCCTAAGTTGGAAAATCATGAACAGTGTGGGAAAGATGTGGAAGCACTCATGCTTCCACTTGCATCACATGAGATAAATCATTTCAATTAGTAATATGATGTCAAATAAGCAGTCCATCAGCTAGAGAATAGTAAAGAAAGCTCAAAGTTTGTTTTGTCACAAGGGTGTCCTATCAGACATCTAGCTAGAATGGAGGCCAACCAAGAATCATTAGTGAAGCTTGCACCCAAGCACAAAGCTAGAGATAATGAAGAGAAAGTTAAATTTACCTTTGCAGTTTACAACATCAAAATGCATGACCAACATGAAGAGGTAAATTAATTTGTTTATTTCCTTCAAGAAAATTTTCATCTATTTGTTGGATACCAATCAGTGTTCCATCTCTTTTCAATTGTCCTCAAATTTGAAAAACATTGTAAGTTGATAATTTTACAATATGAAATGGTGAGAAATGAAAAAGGATAGATTTATAAATTCATATGGAACATTAGAATATGAAACCACCTCAAGGAAAATGTGATCAACACCACTTAGGAAGGATGCTAATACAATATCTTCACTTTAGGGGTTTTTCTTCCTTTGTTGTTCATAATCAAGGAGATAGATAAGACTATGATGTAAATGACTAATCAAGATATGAAATGAACTAAAATGATCTATAAAAGAGATGTAGAAGGAGATTGAAGATGATTTTTGTGTACCTACAATTGGAATAGGGAGTATGCCACTTCAGATCTCAATTTCCAATGAACCAAATCCCACAAATGCATGTAACAAAAAATATGATATACTGAAGTTGAAACCTATGTTCTGGATAAATATGGGATGGATCTAGGAGGTAAAAAAATTTTGAAATGTTCTATACCTAGTAAAATAATGTTTCAAATGTTCTATACCTAGTAACACAACATTTGAAATGTTTTGTTCCCTAGGTTTTAACCTCAAACTTCCAGGGATGCACTGTCAATTCTTAATCTTCTCGTATTTATGACAGAAACTCCATAACCTATTCCTACAAAATAAAAAATAGGTAAGAAGGTTGGATAAAGAGGTTTTCCTCAGTCAAATCTCTATTTAGGAATCAACCTTGAAATTAAATGAAATAAAATAAAGGAAATAGTGTCGTCATGTAACAGAAGATAGATCTAATAAATAAAGTATGGCATACCTTGGCTACACAAATGCTTCTTTGAATGTAATCAAGTATGTTGATGCAATAGCTTTGACTTAACGAAAAAACCAAAAGCAAATCATAAAAGAAAAAACCTCATGAAATGGATGTTGTAATCTGTCACAATTTTGATTGAGGAGAAGAGATAGAAGAATTGAAACGATGTGGATGAATGGGTATCTCCTTCCTTGGTAGAAAACTTATTTTCTTGGCCTCCAATGAGTAAATAATCTATATCTACGGAAAATAACACCTTGAATGCTTGAGAAGAATGATAGATGCTTGGACTTTATGGCTCTTGACTTGGTTTGCTTCCTTACACTTGATAGCTTCAATGCTTGATTGATTTAAATTGATCATGAATAGCTTGAAATTAATAATGGATACTAAAATGAGGATAGATGGGGTGTTTATATACCTCTCACAAAATTTCAAGGGTTAAAACTCAAATAGACCAACTGTAAATCAAAATTCCCCACTAAAACACCGAGATAGGTCCCCGGTTCAAATTTGAGCACAAATCTCAGGGAATAGAACATTTGAAACATTCTATTCCACCAAATTAGTGCCCAAATAATAACCATGGGTCCCAGGTAATGAGAGGATGTGATATTTCAAGGCACGGCCAGATACGAGGTCAAGACAGAACAAAAAGGCCACAAATGGTATTATAGGGCCTAGGGGGTGAAATGAATTATTTGATTGGAGGAAAAATAGAGGAGAACAATTAGAAATAAGGGATAAGCTTGAATTTAAACAAGATTTAAAGGATAAAAAACCCATATTTGAATTTAGGTACCCATTAAGTGCCATATGAAGTCATATCATAGACAATACACTAAGGTGGGTGCAAAATAGTCCTTAAATTATATACTTATTTATTTCTTGCAATTTAGGATAGTAGATTTAGCCCCCACTTTAGTGGGAGCATGAGACAACCTCATTTTCACAATAAAGGAAATGAGAGAGAGAAGAAATGAGAGAGAGGTGATCATGGGCGGACTGAAAAGAGATAAGACATCACTAATTTTAAGGTCACTAGACCTCCCAAAAAAAAATATTTTCTCGTACATCCATACACAAGGAAAATTTAAAAAAACAAAAGCCTGCATCTTACTAAGATTCCAATTCAACTACTTCAAGATAACTTTATGAACCTAATGTCTCAACCGCTACTATCATGCTCGAAAATTTATTGCAAGAGCACAAGTAATCACATGGAAAGGCCAAGAGAATACGCCAAGGATGAAACAATACTCCATGATCTAACCCAAAAACATAGCTATGAGAGCACGGAAAGAATAGAGAGACCATAAATCCAATAGTCTAGCAAGTTGTGTTATACTAGGTGATTTGTGGGAGAATAATAGGAGGAGAAGGAAAGGCTAGCAAGTTATGTTATGATAGTTCCACTCATCCCAAAGAAAGAGGGAGGGATAATTGATGGTCTAGAAAGTTCTTTATGTTAGTCAATTCTACCTTTAAAATTTTTTTCTTGGGGGCAGATTGAAAAACTTTGCGCTCAGGGGTAGATTGAAAAATTTTGTCCTCAGTGGTGTCTTATGGGATTAGTTCTATGTAAAGAATTGTCTCCATAGGGATCAATAAACAAGATCAGTCCTAAGGAAAACATTTTCTCCTTAGGGATCCAAAAATATGATCACTCCTAAGGAAAGCATTGTCTCCTTAGGGATCAATAAACAAGATCAGTACTTAGGAAATCATTGTCTCATTAGGGATCCAAAAATATGATTAGTCCTAAGGAAAGCATTGTCTCCTTAGGGATTAATAAACAAAAAAGTTGCATAATATACGAAAGAGGTCTTATATATGGCTCCCTCATATATATGGCCCCCTCCTTATGATGGAGACATAGGACTATGGTGGCATCATAAGGAAAAGAGAAGAAGGATACCTACTTCAAATAACAAGGAGATATCCTCAAAACAACAATGTATGCCAAAACCTTAGCAAGGGGTGAAAACTCTTGTTAGCCAAGGAATAGATAATCGTCAAAGGATATTCGTAAGTGGTAAGATACCCTTGAAAGGAAGAGATCTTGGCTACAAGACATCTACCTTAAAGAGGAGTTCTTGAACGAAGATAAAATCTTCAAGACAAAGAGGGAAGGAGAACAAGAATGCACCATTTTAGATCCCCTATTGCTAGGTAAAAAAGGGATTCTTGATGAAGGATAACACACTTTAAACCCTCAATTAAAAGTATTTTTTAGGATAGACATGTTCTTTCGATCAAGGAAAAGGTTGTAACTCGGGATGTAAATCTCCTAAAAAAAATAAGATCCTTACATAAACAAACAATTCCATGCAAGAAGTGATATCATGTGAGAAACAAATACCACATAACCAAGAGAATGATAATCCTTAGGAAGGAACAAGAGATTTGATAAATGAAACCTTTCCCCCAAGGGCGAAGGAAAGGAAGAGATAACCCATTATAAACCCTAAGTAATGGATGTTTTATAATAGACACGCACTTTCAAGAAAGCATAAAGTTACAACTTGGGTTGTAAATCTCCTAAAAAAAGAGAAGATCCTAATGTAAAACAACAAATCCATGCAAGAAAGGACATCACATTATAAAATAAGAAAATTTACAAAGGGCTATTAGATATTTTTGGACAGAAGATAAAAATGAGGAAGGAGGATTAAATATACACACCTTCCCTATTGCTAGATAAGGGAATACTTGGTAAAGGACAACACATTATGCACCCTAAGTGAAAAATTCATTTATAATATACATACACTTTCAAGCAAAGAACATGTTATAAATTTGGGATGTAAATCTCTTGAAAAAGAGAAAATCCTTACGTACACAAACAATTTTATGCAAGAAAGGACATTATGTTATAAAAGACACAACTCAACCAAGGGAGAAACTAGGTCCTTAGAATAGGAGAATGAAATAGTACCCTTGCCCCTCAAGTGTGGAGACAAGGAATAAGGACTATTATTTTTCTCACAAATTATGATTGCACCTAAAATTGTAGCACCATAAATGATAATGAGCCCCCAAAGTATAGCCTATCAATGTCACATAGTGAGGAGCAACATAATCTGAACTTAGATTTTATTTATAATGATCATGATAAAGGTGTCATCCATTGTTACATGTCTTTTGAATCATGTCGCAATAAATGAATTATTAAATTTTAGACTTCAAATCATAGCGTTCATTAGTCTTATGGCCATGAATTTCATGACATACAAATGGAAGAATTGCCTTGTTTGTGTTTGGTATTTTTTTCATTTGTTTTTCAAAGGAAGAATAATTAAGTTGGCCTTAAGAAGCTCAAACAAAACATTCTCTTGTTGTGATGATAAATTAGGAAAATAATGTTTAGATTGATTAGAAAAATGGGAAGGTTGGAAACCTAGAGTTTTATTGGAAATATGTGATGTAGACATATCATGGATTTCAATGCTTTGTTGCACACATCCTATATCATGTTTATAATCAAGATAATGATCTCTAATAGGTGGAGCTGGGTTGAAATTTAAAAAGGCCCAATCAATATCCATACACGTGTCCTAATAATGGCTTTGACTCTCAAATTCAATGATTTTGTTCTTACTACGGAAGGTCGATGTGAAGTCTAAAGTTCCCCAATCATCATCTTAAGAGTTGATGGTGTGTTGGTTTGTATTGGAGAAAGAATTGAAGGAGGAGGTGGAGTTTTTATATGAATATTTTTGACTTTAGTAGGGTCCTTATGTACTAAGGTTGAATTTGTAGAAGGGAGGACATCAAGGATATTACCCTCCTGACGATTTTTGTTATATATGTATGGTATTGCGTGGTAATCGGGTTTTGCAGAACATTTTACAACAATCACTAATTTATTTTGAGGGGCATCTTGAATGGTATTGACTTGATTGGGTTCTTTGTTCTCAAAATATTCCCTTGAAAAGTGGAGATCATCAAGGATATCATCCTCTACTTCTAAGGTGTTTTTATGAAAAACTTTAGGAGAGAGAAAAATATCACTCATTAATGATTCATCTATAGAGGGAAGATGATTGAAAGGGATAGGATGGGAAGTGTCATTAAGGGATTTTTCAATGATATCACCCTCTTCCATAAAAAAAATCATCCTCTTTCACAAAGGTACCCTCATGGGGGGTGTATATTGGATCAAGAGAATACTCAATATCAATATCCAATGGCTCATCCCAAAGAGGGAGATCATTGAGGGAAGTGTTAAAAGTATGTTCTTTCCTAAATATATCCTCATGATGCAGAGAATCTTTAGGAGAGGAATATTTAAGAGGCTCATAAAGGGGATTGTTGGAAACCCTAAATCGTTCTATCACATTAGTCAAATTTTACCAAAAATATAGTTTAGGAGGTGTAGAGGAAGACTTAGTAGAGATGAAATCATCAAGAATTTCATCCATCATATCAAAGTCTTCACTACTAAATGGATCGTCTAAGGCAATAAAGCTTTGTCCAAGGAAATTGGGAATTTTGCAATGCAGTGAAATAAAGCATAAAATGAACTAATTTAAACACACGTCATGATGCATGAAAATAAAATATTTTTGAAATTTTAATGTTATGAAATATGAAAACGCAATGAATCTATGAAACAAAGAACAACAATATGCAACTTTTATGTATTTTTTTTATCAATGAATGCAAAAAATAAGACTAAATGCATAGAACGTAATAGATCTAAACACCAAATCAAAAGTGGAAATGTGTTAACTAATGAAATGAAAAACACAATGTTGTTGTTCTTTTTAGAATTGAAACACATACACATGCAAGATCTAACTACCCAAAACAAAAAGTATAATGCATGAAAGAGATGGGTTCACCAAAATGTACAATATGAAATGGTGAGCAATGAAAAATGATAGATTTCTCAATTCATATGACACATTAGAATACCAAACCACCTCAAGGAAAATATTATCAACACCACTTAGGAAGGATGCTTATGCAATATCTTCACTTTGGGGGTTTCTATTCCTTAGTTGTTCAGAATCGAGAAGGAGATAGATAGGACTATGATGTAAATGACTAATCAAGATAAGAAATGAACTAAAATGATCTATAAAATAGATGTAGATGGAGATTGAAGATGATTTGTGTGCACTTGGAATTGGAATAGGAAATATGTCACTTCAGATCTAAATTTCAAACAGACCGAATCATGCAAACACCAATAATTGCAAATTTGATATCCTGAAGTTGTAACCTATGTTCAGGCAAAATATGGGATGGATTTGGGAGGTACATAAGGCTTGAAACGTTATGTACCCATGAATAGAACATTTGAAACATTTTGTTCCTTGGTGTTTAACCTCAAACATCCAAGGATGCACTATTAGGTCCTGATCTTCCCGGATTTCTGATAGCAGCTCCATAACATGTTCCTGCACACACAAAAATAGGGGAGAAGGTTGGATAAAGGGGTTTCCCTCTGTCAAAACCATGTTTAGGAATCAACCTTGAAATGAAATGAACTAAAGGAAAGCGTATTTTCATGTAGCAGAGGCTAGATCTAATAAATAAAGTATTTTGATGCAATAGCTTTGACTTAACTTATTACTAAACCCACATATAAGATACTTATTACTTTATGGCTCATTACATAATGTTATTCTATATCTCGCCTTGTGCTATGTAACCAAGGGGATCTCTTTGTAATCTTGTATTCACATCCACTTTATTTACATTCTTTGATAGAAGAAAATTTATTCTAGTCAATATTGATCTTCTTAAGTATCTTGTGCTTTCCATGGACCTTCAAATCTTTGGTGGATATCTCCTTAGCTAATTCTTAGAATAAGTAACTCTAATTTTCAAGAGAAAAATAATTTGGCAATTTTTACCTCCATTGCCCCTTAAATTAAATTAGAGATTCACTAGTTGCATGATTATATTATCAATGATATTTGATTTTATTTAACTGTGGTTAATTTCCCTGTA
This sequence comes from Thuja plicata, assembly GCA_018584345.1. NCBI lineage: Eukaryota > Viridiplantae > Streptophyta > Pinopsida > Cupressales > Cupressaceae > Thuja > Thuja plicata. The sequence goes on from MU225439.1 coordinate 1,860,313, forward strand.
CAAGTTAAATTATCTAGGCACCTTTTGAGTTAGGATTCACATGATCGACAAGAACCTAAAAATTGGTATCCTTCACTACCTAGGGATCTTGTGTTACCTATTGCACGACTTTGATTTATTATGTAGATTTTATGCAGCATTCTCCACCACTCTGTATCTACAGTTAGACTTAAGACATCAAAAGTTCAAGACGCATTCACAAGTTTATACGTGTTACAACCCGACAATACTTGAGATACTTAGGCAACAAATCGTCATGAGATTGGAATTTTTACCAAAAAAGTTTAGGTATCATCAATTGATCATCATGGATGCTAGTAGCTTCACTCAAGAGGTCAAACCAAAGTATCAGCCATGTTTCTCCACCTAGACACCCTTACAATAGGTATCCAATTTCATAGGGTATTGATGAGGTGCACAATCATACTAGAATTCCACAACAAATTGAAACTATGCAACATCTTAGTCATCTAAGATGATTATGCATTTCCCTTTTCTCAACCACTTCAACACCCAATACTTATTGATCATAGGACTCGACATTTAGACCAAAATTGGACACAAAAACAAACGACAAAGTCTACAAACACTCCAAAAGGTCCCAAGCAGAAGTGATCAAGGATATTTTTTTACAACTGATTCTATCCTACTTCAATGAAGTTGGGATCATTACACTACAACAAAGATGACTTTCATCCAAGTGCAATTAGAATGTTCGTCATGTCACTTGCTTTAACAAAGACAACCACAAGGTTGCAGCCTAGCATGGAGCACCACTTTGTGCTTGATAGATACAACCGACCTCATTAAGACCTCAACACTTAGTAGCAAATATTTTATCCTCGCTTGTGTCATCTACAACTATAGAGTACGTAATTCATGAGATGTCCCTATCATTGACTTACACATTCATTGATCATAAAATAAGATTGTACACCCAAGAACTACATCCTCAAACTTAAAATCACACAAACATTTGCCTCATCAAAACCTCATTCAACTCCTTTTCTAATATAAGGGTGAGATCCCATGGAAGGGGGCTTTCAAAAAAAATAGAGTTGGAACTGCTTGAAATATTTTAAAGTTATTGGTCTCATTAGTTTTTGTAGTCAAATTCAACTTAAAAGTTTAAACTCTAAAATTCAAGGAATTCGGTGGTCTCATGACTACAATACCTTTGTCTTCTATATTTTGTACAACAATAAAAACAAGTCAAAAATAATCATTTTCCCTCCAAAGTTTTTTAAGGAAAATCTAAACATAGATGTTTAGCAAGTGGCAAATAATATTCCTAAGCTGGTGGGGCAATTTCTAGCCCTGTCATATTTTCACCCACTCAAATATGCAACCTCAGGAGCTTATATTTTCTAGGGAAAGATTTCAAATAATCTCGTAGAATTTTTTTTCTTAATGGGTCCTCCCCTTCCTTAAAAATAGTTCAACTTAAGCCCCTCATGGGACCCACCCTTATTCCTCAACTTATCCACCACAATTTCCACATTGATATGCTTACAATTTTAGTAGCTTACATCTAATTATTTCTTCTCAGAGTGTAGTTAGTTTCTAAATTCTTCCTTCCCAAATAGTATTCACCAATTCGGGTGGCATATTAGCTCTCAAAATATTTCTACAAGATTTTTCCTCTTTCATGAAAATTATGACAATCCTTAAAGGTGGTGTCTCATTGAGGGGGGCTTCCCAAAAAATTCAGTGAGTGTCCTAAGATTTTTTAGGATTATTTTAAAGTAGATGGTCCCATGAGTTTTATAGTTCAATATATGCTGAAAATTTTAAGCTTCGAAATTCATGGAAGTTGGTGGTCTCATGGATTGCATATTTTAGCATGTTGAGTAATAAATAGAAAATAATTAAGAAAAAATTGGATACATTGTTAAAACTTGGTTGATAAGTGGCAGAAAAAAAAAAGCCTAAGCTAGTGGGGCAATTTCTAGCCCCCCACTTTTCAATTGGCATAAATTTGTAGTCCTAAAAAGTAGGGTCTGTTATTTTTGAGGAAAGATTCTAATTATTCTTGTAGCAATTTTTATTTTTGTTCCATGGGACCTCCTACTCCTTAAAAATAGACCTCAAAGCCCCTCCATGAAACCCCACACTAAGAGTTTTGGAGACATACAAGGTTTTAGCTTGTTTGAGCTGCCTTTTCCTCCAATGATGTATCCAAGTTGGCAATTATGCCTCTATCCCGAAGTTTCACCCTTTGCCATTTCCACTCTCCCTTTTTCTTTTGCCATCTAAACTGACATCTATCCAAACACGATTAGGAAAGGAAAGGAAAAGAGGTTTTATAGTCCACGATACCATCCATCTATTTTTGGGTTTACATATAGTGACAGTAATATGGGACTACCTCATACTCCTTGCAGGAGGCACCTAATTGTGCTACAAACTAGGCATACATATTCTACCCCCTTGTGGGATTTGAATTTGTGACCTCTCTTTCAAGAGCACAAGTTCTCCAACACTACGCCAAATATAAGCTAGATCATTTGGGTTCAAATTTTCTTAATTAATAATAATGGGGTCTTATCATGACACCTCGAAGCCCCTCCGTGAAACCCCATGCTAAGAGTTTTGGAGACATACAAGGTTTTAGCTTGTTTGAGCTGTTTCGCCCTTTGTCATTTCCACTCGCACTTTTTATTTCCCATCTAAATTGTCATCTATCTAAACATGATTAGGAAAAGAGATTTTATAGTCCATGATACCAGCTGTCTATTTTTGGGTCTACATATGGTGACAGTAATATGGGACTACCTCATATTCCTTGGAGGGGGCGCCTAACTGTGCTACAAATTAGGCATAATACCCTACCCACTTGTGGAATTTGAACTTGTGACCTCTCTTTCAAGAGCACAAATTCTCCACCACTAAGCTAAATATAAGCCAAATCATTTGAATTCAAATTTTCTTAATTAATAATTATGGGGTCTTATCATGAATTCCTTAGGTTTATGCACAACACAGGCCTTAACAAGATCAATGAAACTGCAGGGTATAACAACAATCCTTTATACAAGGAGCATAAAAAAATAGTGCAAATTACATTTAAGCATTTTACTGTGACTTAAAGTTATTCTAATTTACGATAATACTAAACAAATTGGAATGTTTATGTACTGCATGTTCCAATAATAATTTTTCAATAATAGCCCCTCTACATTTATATGGTAATTGGCAAATAAATAGAAATTGTAGCATTACTCCAGTCACAGCAGGAAGAATGGATGATAAAGTTGAAGAATTTTCTCTGATCCGTTATCTTTTATCATATGAGCTACAATAGGGAATATTATATTTTTGCATTTTCTACCACATGTGAGCTGCGCTTTTGAAGCAATCCCTGCTTGGATGGCACGGTACTTTCCATAACTAAGGTGGGAAGAAAAATAAACTACCATTCAAGTTCAATTCTTTATATATATATAATGTATATTTAGCGAAGGTACAAGAACAAGAAGAGGGGATATTCATAATCTAAGATGTGCAGAATTACATCTTGTTGCCATTCAATCTGTTGGTTACAATAAATTCCTCTACATGTCACCAATAAACATTTGGAAGATTGTAGTTTTGATACAACCAAGCTTTTAATATTTATCCCTTGTAGAACACATACCTTTGAGTTATGAGAAGAGAGCATTTATATCAAATATTTTTCACTCGAGGATACTGCAAATGTAAGTTATGGTGTAGGTTTGAGTTTGCTTTGAGCTGATGAGTCTCAATGCTCAAATGCAATCACATACTTATTAGCAGCCTGAGTTTGTTGCTTGGTTGTTAGAAGAGGCCAACATGGGATATGTACACCTGGAAATTGCACTTAATTATAGGAGGAAGCACCAAAATCCTGTGAGCAGTAAAAGTCCAACCTGGATAAAATACAGGAAGGTCGCCTGCAGATGCAATATTTTTACCCACGGGGATTCTTTGAAAAATGTTAACCCTAAAATCGCAAAAGAAAAAACCCAATTTTATGACTGAAAAAAAATACGCCAACTACGGTTAGCTTACAAAAATTTTCGGCGGTTGTGGGAGAGAAGGGGTTGAAGACATGCAGCTACAGCTAAGAAATTTAATTCTCAGAAAAGGATCCGTTGATAATCCGCCTTTGTAATATTTGATTATATGTTGCTGAAGATATCCTTAAATCTCACTCGTGACCATGATGCTACTTCTAGCAACTTGTAGCAAAGCGAATGTATATATGTCCCATGGAAGACCAGGTTACTGCAAAACCACTCAGAAATTTTTTAAGAAATTTGAGGAAACCCCCTCTATAGTGCCAATAGGTGGTATCCAAGACAACCTCTTTCACCGACCGAGGGGAGTGTATATAACCTTAAATTACATTATTGTATGTTGGCATCGAAAAGCTCACTTATATTGCTCCCCACAAATCTTGCAGCATTTACTCTGGTTTCTTTAGCCACCCGGAGACTCTCTCAAAGTCAGTTTATTCCTTCAGGTTTTGGGATGCAACCTTAGTATTTTGAAATCTGTTTGCTTCTTTTAGGTGTAGGGATGCAACATGTTTCCTACAACGAAAGTATTTACCTTGTTATTGACTCCAATCCAGCTTAATCCTGGTGTTTTCTTGACTTTCCTATCCTTCATCATTCTTCGGACTCTTTTGAAACCATCCCACCTTCCAACAGACGCATATATGTTTGACAGCAGCACATAGTGCGCAGGATTTTCAGGATCCATTTCAAAAAGGTGGTCTGCTGCAATTTCTCCCAGTTCAACATTGCAATGAATTTGACAAGCACCAAGTAATGCCCCCCATACAATAGCATCCGCTTTCATTGGCATCATTTGGATTATGTCCCAAGCCTCATTAAGATGGCCAGCACGACCAAGAAGATCAACCATGCAAGTGTAATGCTCTACTGAAGGTCTGATGTGGTAGTCCTTACTCATGCAACGAAAGTAATGCCAAGCATCACTGACTAGACCTGCATGACAGCAAGCAGACAGAACCCCAACAAAGGTAATATGATCAGGTTTCGTGCCTGAATATTGCATTTGTTCAAAGAGTTGAAGAGCATCATTGGCCGAACCATGCATGGCACAGCCTACAATCATTGAGCTCCATGACACAACATCACGTTTAGTCATTCTATCGAACAACCTACGTGCATCATTTATGCTCCCACATTTAGCATACATGTCTACAAGGGCATTCCCCACAAAGACATCAGACAGAAAACCACTCCTAATTATGTCTTCATGAACCTCCCTACCCTGTCGCAGGGCTGCCAAACTGGCACAAGCTGGGAGAAGGCTGGTTAGAGTCACAGAGTTCGCCTTCACACCCGTCGACTGCATTTGTCGAAACAGTTCCAGAGCCTCTGCAAAATAATCATGCTGTGCATATCCTGAGATCATTGCATTCCACGTCATAAGGTGTCGTTCTGGCATTTCCCAAAATAGCTTCAGGGCTTCATGAAATCGCCCATTCTGTGCGCATCCTGCAATTATAGCTGTCCATGAAACCCAGTTTCGTTCTGGCATACTTTCAAAGAATTCCAAAGCCTTGTCCAGATAGCCACTCTGAGCATATCCGGCAACCATCGCAGTCCATGAAACCACGTTTCGTTCACGCATTTTCTCAAACACCTTGCGTGCATCCCCAATATTTCTACATTTTATATACATATCTATAAGGGCGCTTGCTACAAAGACATTTGACTCAAAACCAACTTTAATTATGTCACCATGGACCTCTTTACCATGTCCCAGAGCTACCATCTTAGCGCAAACGGGTATCGTGCTCGAATAGCTGAATTGATTGGGCAGGATCCCATTTTGCTTCATTTGGCGGAAGAATTCTAAGGCTTCTTTACCAAGTCCATACCAAGCATAACCCGATATCATGGCAGTCCAAGACACCACATTTCGTTTAGGCATTTCGTCAAACAGTTTTCGAGCATCTACCAGGCTTTCCAATTTGCCATACATTATAACCAGCAGGTTATCCAGATACAAGCCTGATTCAAACCCCGTTTGAATGGTGTGGGCATGCATCAACTTGCCTAGGGACAGGGTTTTCTTGTTTAGGCATCCCTGCAAGAGACAGACATAAGTAGAGGAGTCCAGTGGAGCACCCATCACTTGCAAAATGTGAATAGCTTCATTAAGTTGGCCACTGTTACAGAGCCTCCTCACATCTAATTCTGTAATTCTATTGGGTTCTGTACAAAGATGAGTACGCGTAGTTTTTGTTTGAGCATTAGTGCTAATGTGATGTAGGCCGTGAATGAACAAACTGATCTGTTTCTTTTGGGTTTTCGCCAATAAAATTGACATAGAGAAAACAAACCAACTGGACATAAACAATCTGCATTGGGTGTCGATATTTGTAAACATATTACCAGCTTCAAACTGAAAACTTATTATATATTAAACATGGTGTGGGAGTTCGGATTTGTAATACGAGTTTAAAATTATGCGTGAGGAGACTTATGGGAGTACCATAAATTGGGGTAGGTTAGGCTGGGGTCCTACGGAGGAGCGCTTCTTTAAAAATAGAGTTGTGGTGGCTGAGTTTTTTTTAGGAATGTTTGAAGGTGAGTGGTCCCATGAATTTTATGAAATGTTTCATCTTAAAAATTTCAGCTGCTAAATTTAAGGAAGTTTGAGAGAATTTAAATTTAAAATATATAAAATAAAATAAAAAAACTTTATTTTCTTTCTAAATTTTAGTTTTTGGTGGAAACTAATGAGTAGATTGTTGCCATGTGGCAAAACATTTTCCTAAGCTGGTGGGGCTATTTCTAGCCCCACCCCATTTTCACCCGCTCAAATTTAAAGGCCTAAAAAGAGGGGCTCCTATTTTGGAGGAAAAGATTCCAAATAAACCTCTATCCACCCAAAAAAATTCTCATGAGACCTCTCTTTCCTACAAAATAGAGCCCAAGCCCCCCTCAGGGACCTGCTATGTGTTTAATGACTTGCCTACTATATTTAAACACAAGCTAAGTTGGAAAGAGAACTTACTCAAGGAAAAGCTACATGATAATATTATTACTGATTGTATTATCAATTGTATATTCATCACAAAAAAATTTTAAAAAAAAAAGATAATCTACTAGATCATAATACACTTCAACATATCACTAATTGATGACATGTAACTAATTTAATGTTTGAAGATGTTAAGTTGATCACCGAAATACAGAAAGACAAAGCAAGACATTAAATCAGTTAATGGATTGTGTCATTGATGTCAACTTGATATAATATAATCAGTTATAATCAAAGTGTCAAATACTTCAGAGAATCAGAGAGATAAAGATTATGCTTTCAGTAATGCATAAAAGACAAGCATTCACTAAGTGACTTCAAACACCGACGAACAGTGGAACCTGAAGGACAGTGATGCCCGAGAAAGAACACCGACGAGCATTACCAACAAGCAGAATCACAAGCATAACCGACGACCAAAATCATAGTGTAAACCGACGGAGAAGCCTGAGGAGAATTGGAGTGTTGACCGAAGCTATCAAAGAGTTAAAACATCAAAATTAACTGGTGTTCATAAACGACAAAATATCTAACTGGCAGACATAACTATAGACTTAACTGGTAGTTATCATTGTTTTTAACGACAAGCTAAAGCCAAAGATAAGTAAAGGATTTAAAGTTGTTTTGTCCAGTTGGCAAGAAGATCTCTACGAGATAAAACATGAGTTTTGCTTTAAATCAATTTGGCTAAGATTGTGGATCACACCAAGATCAAGAAAATCAAGAACTTAACAGTGATATCATGTCTATAAAGAGACAACTTAATTCATTACGAATTAAGGGGAGTGAATGAAAAAAGAGGATGCTAGAGAGAAACTGATGAAGAACAACTTCATACAGTCCTGATCAATCAAGTTGAGGAAAGAGCTAAAGTTTTCTGCGGACACCGAGCAACAGAGCATAGCATCACCGAGTAGAATAATAGTGGAGCAAAGGTATTAAAACGACATATTGATCATATTATTTTATGAGCTTACAATAGATCTGAAAATCTGCAAGTATAAGTTGTATATGTGAACAGATCATATTATTTTAGTTTAACCATTGATTTAGAAAGTAACTTAACTGAGAAGTGTTTAAAGATCCTTTCTATATTGAGATACATCCAAAGGAGTATCAAAAACTTTGATCATGAAGATAGCATGAGATGCCAGATACCTATTGACAGGCCAAGTGAGTGTTTGATCAAGGAAGGTAGCATAAAGATGCCCGATATCAAGTGACAAACTAATCTTTTAAATCCTCTAATAAGGTCACACTTAACAGTGTGTTTATAATCTTTAACAGGGTTGGCTCTTCACCGAGCTCACTTTAGAAGAGTGAAAATTTTGGGTTACTGGTCCCAAGTGGTTTTTCCCTTAACAGGGTTTCCACGTTAAAAATCCATGTGTCATTGTGTTTATGAGTCATTACTTTAGTTTTTTTCATTACACATAGCTAATCTGGATTGATCGGTATACCATAAGTAATTTATTGTCTTTCGGTAAATTAACAGACTGCTATTGGGTAAACATACAGAATAAGGTTTAACAAAGAATTCCAAGCAGTAGTAATTTGATAAGTATATTTGGAGGCATTCATCTTATAGGACTGAAGATAACTAGAGGCTTAATATTGTGGTACTAAGTTTTTGGGTTGATTAATTAGAATATTTTTGAGGCCACTGATTCACCC
>MU225439.1:1869083-1880653 GCA_018584345.1 Thuja plicata
CACTGATTCACCCCCCCCGCCCCCCCCCTCTCAATTATTACTAACAATCGGTATTAGAGCTTGTGTACTTAGAAAAGGAGTTTAACAGCTCAAAGAAAAAGATCAGAAGATTAATAGACGAGATGTGCCCAAGTTGAATAAAGACAAATTTTCATCATGGCAAAGCAGAATAAGACTCCACCTATCAGGTATTGGCAATGATGTTACTCAATACCTTGTTACTAAATATTTTTTTCCTACAGGACCTCATACTCTTGAGCAATTAAGAGAAAAGCATGAGCATAATTGCATGATGATAGAACTTACCTCATCACTTTTTGATGTTGAGTTTGAAGATGTCAAAACCTACACCTCTGCAAAGCAAATGTGGGATAAGTTGAAGCTGGTAGATGGATGAGATGTCAATGTACTAAGAGCCAAGGCAGAAAGCCTAAGAGGGAGGTTTGATGACATAAGGATGAAAGAAGGAGAAAACATCACTCGATATAGCTGCAGAATCAAAGAGGTAGTCAATGTCATCCGAGGAGTTGGAGGTATACTTGAAGAGGAGACATTGGTAAGTAAAATATTAAGAACCTTACTGCTTGTATATGCTATTAGAGTTTTTTCTATTCAAGAAATGAGAGCATCTGCAAACAATATAGTTACTCTAGATAGTCTGATTGGTAGACCGATTTCATTTGAGATGAATAACTTTAACAATAGTGTCTTACCATCTATAGAATCTGCATTCAAATATTCTTTGAAAATAAGCAATTCAAGTCATAGACATGATATTAGAAATGATAGTGAAAGTGATAATGAGGATCAAGGACTTGATGAGATTGAAGCACTAATGGCAAGAAGATTGCAGAGAGGCAAAGATAAATACAAAGCTAAATTACCACTTGTATGTTTTAGTTGTAAAGAGGTTGGACACTTTGCTGCAAGACGTCCAAATAGAAGAAAAGATGATAGAAGTAATGACAAATCATATGAGAAGAAGTTTGATAGAGGTGATAATAGAGATTACCGAAGCAACCGATAATCTGACAGAAGAGATACCCGAGATTATAAGGACAAAGGGAAGAAATCTTGTTACCTATTTGAGAACAGAGTTGATGACACTGACACCGAATCTGAAGAAGACATTGAGATGGTATTTGTAGCCATGAAGGATGATTCAGATGAAGAAGAAGAAAGGTATGTAGAAACTGCACTCATATCTAAAGTTAGTAAGAATGATGTCTAGATCATAGATAGTGGCTGCACTCACCATATGACCGATGATAAAGAAAAGTTTGAGACTTTTGAATACTATAATGGTGATTCAGTGAGAATGGGTAATGATACACCTTGTCCAGTTGAAGGTAAAGGAACTATAATGTTGAATAACCTGATCAAATGCGAAAATGCTTACTGGGTAAAAGGACTCAATTATAATTTGTTAAGTGTTTCACAGCTGAACAATACAGGTCACCGACTAGCATTTGAGAATAAGAAGGCAAATATCTTCAATGAATCATGAAGGTTGATCAGAACCGGTGAGCAGACAAAAGGTAACCATTTCTATCTTGATGACACTAACACCACTTGTTTAATGGCTAGAAACGAAGATATATGGTTGTGGCACAAAAGATTGTGTCATGTGAATTTTGACAACATGATAGAGATAAGAAATAAAAGGAATGTCAGAGGCTTACCGAGCATGACTAAGCCCGAGCATATCATGTGCAAAAATTGTCAAAAAGGTAAGATGACAAAGTCTAGTTTCAAGAGTAAAGCCCATACATCTAATGCAATTCTAGAATTAGTCCATACTAATCTATGTGGACCCATGAGGACAAAGAGTTACTATGGAGATAGGTATTTCATTCTCTTTGTTGATGATTATTCTAGAATGATGACAGTTATGTTCGTAAGAGATAAATCTGAAGCATTCAAGATGTTTAAATGGTATAAGGCTATGGTATAAAAATAAAGTGAAAATAAATTGAAATGCTTAAGGTCAAATAGAGGAGGGGAATTTACTTCAGAGGAATTCACTAACTATTGCAATGAGCATGGAATTAAAAGACAGGTTTCTGCACTGAGAACACCATAGCAAAATAGAATTGTTGAAAGGAGAAACAGATCAATTTTTGACTATGCAAGAACATTGATGATTGAGAAAAGCATCACTCAAACTTTCTGGAGGGAAGCTGTCATTACTACTGTCTACACATTAAACATAGTACAATTGAAGAAGGACACAAAGAAGACACCCTATGAGCTTTGGTATGGTCATACACCCAATGTAAGTTACTTCAGAATTTTTAGTAGTCAATGTTATATTTTGAAGGATGATAGAAATGGAAAACTTGACTCCAAAAGTGAAGAAGGCATCTTTCTAAGGTATCAACCAAAAGCAAGGCTTATAAATGTCTTAACAAGTCATCTAACAAAATCATTGAAAGTGAAAATGTAAAAATAGATGAATTTGCAAAAAAGAATGATAAGGAAAGTAGAAGAGAACCGGAGGACTACAACAGGTTTTTTTTATATAGAACCTGACACTCAACCCGAGCAACAGTGTATCACTCTCGAGCAACAGAACATTGCACCCGAGCATCAGGTTGCAATTATTGAAAATCAAGAAAATCCTCAAGGTCATGTTCTGAGTGATGGATATCAAAACGAAGGTCAAGAAGATGATCTGAATGATGAACGCAGAGTTGAACCGAAACTTGCCAAGTATGTTAGAAGACATCATCCATAGAATCAAATCATAGGAGACAAGAAGGCTAGAACAAGAAAAAGAAGTAATTCACTAAACACCATATGTTTACTTTGTGATTTTGAGCCTAAATCTATTAATACTGCACTTCAGAATGAAGAATGGGTCAGTGCAATGAATGAAGAAATAGAACAAATTGAAAAGAACAATACATGGACACTAGTACCGAGACCAGATGACAAAAATGTCATCGGTACCAAATGGATATTTAGAAACAAGCTAAATGAGAATGGAGAAGTCACCAGAAACAAAGCAAGGTTAGTATGCAAGGGGTATGCACAAGAAGAAAGAATTGATTATGGAGAAACCTTTGCACCCATTTCTAGACTAGAAGGAGTTAGAATCTTACTTGCTTATGCTACATTTAAAGGATTCAAGGTATACCATATGGATGTCAAATCTATATTCCTAAATGGAATACTGGAAGAAGAGGTATACATTGAACAACCAGAAGGTTTTGTTGATCCAAACTAGAGAAACATGGTATGTAGACTACTGAAATCCTTGTATGGATTGAAACAAGCATCGAGAGCCTGGTATGAAAGACTTCACTCATATCTCATTATCATTAAATTTGTTAGAACAAGTGAAAATAGAAATCTGTACTTAAAAGAAGATACCAATGGTAATATTCTGATTGCTAAAATCTTTGTTGATGGTATCATTTTTGGGGGAAAAAAAATTTTATGCAAATCCTTTGCTAATGAAATGAGCAAAGAATTTGAAATGTCTATGTTTGGAGAGATCAAATTCTTTCTTGGTCTACATATTCTTCAACAAGATGCATGCATATATATTACTCAGCCCAAATACATCAAGGAAGTGCTAAAGATATTCAAGATGGAAGATTCCAAACCAGTTGGAACACCTATGGCTACTGGATGTAAGCTGAAAAAAGAAGGCAAATCAAATGAGGTAAACTAGACCTTATATAGATCAATGATTGATAAACTAATGTATGTTGTCCATACCAGACTGGATATAGCACATGTAGTTGGAATAGTTGCAAGATTCTCTGCTAATCCCAAAGAATCACATATGACTGATGTCAAGAGAATTTTGAGATATCTAATGAATGTCGAGGACTATGGCTTATGGTACAAAAGAGAAGGAAAATTTGAGCTACAAGTCTATACAAATGTTGATTTGGTTGGAAACATCGATGACTGAAAGAGCACAACTGGAGGAGCATTCTTCATGGGTGACAGACTTGTCACATGGATCAGCAAGAAGCGGGGATGCATCTCTCAGTCTACTATAGAAGCATAGTATGTGGTTGTTGCTGCAAATTGCTCCAATATTGTATGGATCAAACAATTACTGGATGGTATGCATATGAAGATTCTTGAACTAGTAATTATTTATTGTGATAATATTAGTGCAATTAACATCTCTAAGAATCCAGTCATGCATGCTAAGACTAAGCATATTGCTATCAAGTATCACTATCTTAGAGAAAAAGTGCAAGCAAAAGAGGTGATACTAGAATATGTTCAATCAAAGGAAAAATTAGCTGATATATTCACCAAGCCATTATCGAAGGATACATTTGAGTACTTGAGACAGAGGCTAGGGGTTGAACCCTTGTCTATTGGTCAGTAAGCTGACTAGGAGGCTACATCAGCCTACACACAATGAGAAGATCATTCATGTTGATGCACAACTGAGATGAATATCAACAGATACATCTATACACAACAAGGTACAAGTATGCACTGAACACCAGAGACATTGTAATGATGATGGATAGGGAAATTTAAGGAATATATTATATAAAAAGGGATGAAAATGATATACAAGAGACTATGTGAGATGTTTGGCATTGTTGTCAAAGGGAGAGATTATTTCATTATCATTATCCATAAAGAGAAGTTCCTGAGAATCAAAAGAAAGAGTTAATCAATATTCAAAGGGAGAAAAATTCATTACATATGAAATATCCATCTATGGGAGAGAAGTAACAAAGGGAGAGAGTTCATACAAAAAGATTGTTGTCAAAGGAAAAAGAGATTATCAAGAAGAGGAACAATCAAGGCAGAGCACATATCATAACAGAAACATTAGATGCTACATCTATCTAGTGAAGGGATTGAAGATTGAAGAAGACCACTCTGGAAGAAACAAATCAAAGCTATTTTGAGCTTACCAAGAATCAAACATTTGTAATAGTTACAAAAATAAAATAAAATAAAATTCATGAAACTATTATATTTCATATTGTATTAGTAATAGTATAGTATGATAATGTAGTATGTTGCCATCAATGTCAAAGGGAGAGATTGATGACATGTAACTGATTGAATGTTTGAAGATGTTAAGTTGATCACTGAAATATATAAAAATAATGCAAGACATTAAATCAGTTAATGGATTGTATTTTCATTGATATCAACTTGATATAATCTAATCGGTTATAATCAAAGTGTCAAAGACTTCAGAGAATCAGAGAGATAAAGATTATGCTTTCGGTAATGCATAAAAGACAAGCATTCACTAAGTGACTTCAAACACCGATGAATAGTGGAACTTGAAGGATAGAGATAACCGAAAGTCAAGTCACAGTGATGCCCCAGCAAGAACACCGACGAACGGAATCACAAGGATAACTGACAGCCAGAATCATAGTGTAAACCGGCGGAGAAGCTTGAGGAGAACTGGAGTGTTGACCAAAGCTATCAAAGAGTTAAAACACCAAAATTAACTGGTGTTCAAAATATCTAGCTGGCAGAGCTAAATATAGACTTAACTGGTAGTTATCATTGTTTTTAATGATAAGATAAAGCCAGAGATAAGTAAAGGATTTAAAGCTATTTTATCCAGTTGGCAAGAAGATCTTTACGAAATAAAACATGAGTTTTTCTTTAAATCAAATTAGCTAAGATTGTGGATCACACCAAGATCAAGAAAATCAAGAACCTAACAATGGTGATATCATGTCTATAAAGAGACAACTTAATTCATTATGAATTAAGGGGATTGAATGAAAAAAGAGGATGCTAGAGAGAAACTGATGAAGAACAACTTCATACAGTCCTGATCAATCAAGCTGAGGAAAGAGCTAAAGTTTTCTACAAACACTGAGCAATAGAGCATAACATCACCGAGCAGAATAATAGTGGAACAAAGGTATCAAAAGGACATATTGATCAGATTATTTTATGAGCTTACAATAAATCTAAAAATCTGCAAGTATAAGTTGTATATTTGAACAGATCATAATGTTTCAGTTTAACCATTGATTCATAAAGTCTCTTAACTGAGCAGGATTTAAAGATCCTTTCTATATTGAGATACATCCAAAGGAGTATCAAAAAGTTTGATCATGAAGATAGCATGAGATGCCAGATACCTATTGACAGGCCAAGTGAGTGTTTGATCAAGGAAGGTAGCATAAAGATGCCCGATATCAAGTGACAAACTAGTCTTTTAAATCCTCTAACAAAATCACACCTAACAGTGTGTTTGTAACCTTTAACATGGTTGGCTCTTCACCGATCTCACTTCAGAAGAGTGAAAATTTTGGGTTACCAGTCCCAAGTGGTTTTTCCCTTAATAGGGTTTCCACGTTAAAAATTCATGTTTCATTGTGTTTATGAGTCATTACTTTAGTTTTTTGCATTACACATAGCTAATCTAGATTGATCAGTATACTCTAAGTAATTTAATTTCTTTTGGTAAATTAACAGACTGTTATTCGGTAAACATACAGAATAAGGTTTAACAAAGCATTCTGAGCAGTAGTAATTTGATAAGTATATTTGGAGGCATTCATCTTATAGGACTTGAGATAACTAGAGGCTTAATATTGTGGTACTAAGTTTTTGGGTTGATTAATTGGAATATTTTTTAGGCCACTGATTCACCCCCCCCCCCCCTCTCAATTATTACTAACACTAATGGGAAATTTGCAATATCATATTTCTAGGCCATTTATTGAGCATCTAGATTGCCTTTTGATTTCCAAATTTGACTAGTTAGTTTTGACTAGAAATTTTCACATCTATTCATTTGAAGTTGAAGTGAGGATTTAAGAGCAAGTTAAGAAGCAATTCTAAGTATATCTCCATTAAGAGAAACAACAAGAAAGGATAAAGTGACAACCATAGCCAACCTTTAAAGAATTTACGATAGATGGGGGTACATAACTTCATAGACGATTCCAACAACACTAAAGAGTACACACACAAAAAAAATTATTGCTAAGATTAAATTGAGTTTTAACAATATGTCATGGTAACTAGTTCAACATAGAAAACATCAAAGTTCTCCAATGTTGCAAACACCTAATTTAAACAAAAAAAAAAAAAAAAGATTATTTAGGAAACCTTAAAGCAAGGAGGTTTTCTTTATAAATAATATGTTTGTTCAACCAAGTAGACAAGGTGGAGAATTTGAACCTATGTTGAAGAGGGTTTTCTCTTCATTTTAAGAGATCGTAGTTATATTTTCAAGATTCCTAGATAGACTAAAGCATTGTGAAGCCTTAACTAAGAAAAATGAAGCATGAAGAATTTTGTCTAACCATTATATTGACTCTTATTTACCTTTGATCAAAACAAGGTTAATTTTGTTTCTATAGGATAGGAAAATGAGGAAAACATGAACACAAGAGGAACCATCAAAATCTAAAGCATGCACAATAAACCTATCCAAACACAAAACAAATTGAGACAAATAAATGCAAACTATAAACAAAACTCCCTCAATTTGACAATTGTGCTCTTTCTTGCTTCTCCAAAAGAGTTTATTTAGCTCTCATATTTACATAATGCACTAAAAATATGAAATAAAATTGATATTATGATGGCGAGAAGATTCGAAATGTGATGGTTAACTTGATTGAGAAAATTGATCTCAATTTATAGGAGGAGAGACCAAAATGCAGACTTAGCAATTAGGTGAGCAAATTGGAAGATTATCATAATTGAGAAGTGAAATTGGAAAAGTGTCATGTTATGACACACTATGAATAATTGTAAGAGATCAAAATGGGAAAAGTAGTTTGGAGAAGGGAAGGGAAATTTGTCATAAAGTATGACAAATTATGACAAAGGAAAAGAAGAAAGTGTTGTAAACTATGACAACTATGACAAATGGAGGCTAATTAATAGGAGGGAATTTTGAATTTTATAACTTATTTATTCCCACAAAAATTGGAAATTAGTAAATAGTAATTTAGTTAATTAATTAATTGTGGATACATAGGAAAGAGGGAATAAATAAAGTCTATTTATTTATCCAAAGAGGAAACATTAGTTAATTGTTGACTGGATTAATGGCATTGATGTGAAATTTACTTGGTTTTGATGATTTTGATGAGGATTAGGGACAATTTTGATGGTTTTGGAATAATTTAGGAAATAATGAGGAATCGATGAATTTTGACAATGCGCTCGAAACAATGAGGAGGAGAAGGTATCAATGAATTTTGACAATACCTTGGAAGGATAATGATGAGGCATCGATGAAATTTGACAATGCCAAACGATTGATAATGATAAGGATTGATGATGAGGAGAATATTGAGTTTGAAATGATCTTGGATTGATTAGGAAGGGATTAAGACTGACTCGGACTTATTTAGGAAGATTTTGTATGATTTGCGAACATTTAGGATCAAATAGGATGATTTTAGGAAGATTTAGGATCGATGAGGAAAATTATCAATTCGGCCAAAATGACATAAATGTTAGTAATTGATGACATGGAAGAATGACACAAAATTAGTGAATAGAAGACATGTTTAAAAGGGTGCACATAAGTGTGAACCATTTTTGGGTGTCTACATTTTTCCCCTCATTGATACAATGAGATTATGCGCATTGTGTCAAAGATAAATTAAAAATCATGCCCCAGTGGATCAACATAAATGGAGGTAGGATGCCCCCCTCAAAAAATAGGGTAGAAATTGACATGAGGACAATTTTCGGAAAGAAAAGTGATTGCAAGGATTGATGGAAGAAATGTTAGGAGAAAGAAGAAATTAGACGAAAGAGAAGAATAATTAGTAATGATGAAATATTGATTTCATAAATGCATTATTATTATAAGAGCTTTATTTTGATATGGAAAATGGATGCAACACGTCATGACATAGAAAGTCAAGACGATTAATGCAATCCCTTTGTGTAAAATTAAACATAATTGTAGACAAGAAATGTTTCCATCCGTCCTGAAGTATATGACATGTGTGCCCCAGAACTTTATGAAAAACACCCTGAAAATAGAAGACAAGAATAAAAATAAAGAATCATGAACCATCTCGGCAACTCTCATCACTTAGTGATATCTCAGAGTAGCATAAGAACATGATCAAAGATAAATCGATAAAAGATAAGAGTCCTTGAACCAAGCAAGTCAACAACCATTATGGTCTTGTTGTCAAAGTTGATAGTTTGTTTGATTGATGATGATGATGATGTCTAGTTTCAGGAATGAAGTATCTCGTCTAAGACAGATATCGTCTGGTTTTGAGTATACCACACCCTGTATAAAAAAAAATGATGATTGATAAAGGAAAAATTGATGTTATTTGATTGATAGGACAAGTTTGATCAGATTGATTGTTGGCATGAATGGATAGTTCATATATTAATGTGTGATTTCACTAAGCACAATGTTTAATAGTCTTCAGATTACGTCTACTCAAATATATGTCTGTTGCAAGGGACGGTTTTATTGAAAATAGGAAAATGATTATGTACAAATATATTGCATGATTTTGAGGATTTTCTATTTTTTAGGATTTTGAAATATATGATTTTTTAGTAATTTGTTCTGGACTTCTAACAATTTTAGAATTTTTTCAGCATCCTATATGATTGTTATGGTCTTCTTTCAGGATCATATTTTATTTTTTTGATTTTTTTCAAAACATTAATATTTACATGAGCAATATTTGATTAAAATTGCCCCATTGTCTAGCAAGGAAAGGACATTATGGATGGACGAAGGGATTGATCGATGGATGAAATACAAGGGTCACTTAGTATGTCTTTGAAGTTGTTTGGGTTCCCAAGGACTATCCAAGAAATGGGAACATTTTTCACCAAGCTTAAGGACTGGGCATGACAATGATAGGGTAATGAAATGGTGCATTGAATGACATGGGATGCATATGAATGTACATGTCAAGAGGTTTCTTTAAAAATATGTTGTGCATTTCATGTCCTTATTTTTTCCAAGACTAAGAAAGGGATTTGGATAGGATAATGATAAGATATGGATGAGAAAATGGCAGGATATGGGCAAGGGTAAGCAAGATTAAGAACAGACAAGAGTGAGGGATATGAATGAAAGGTTAGGATAGGATAGGAAATATGGACCAAAGGGGATATGATAAAATATGCGATATGGACCAAAGGGGATGAATAGATAAGACATGTAATACTTCTAAGGAGATCCCTAGCCTTGTCAAGATCAAAGTGGGGAAAGGGGGAATATGGGTATTGATAGGATAGGGTATATGAGGGACGTGCATAGGATAATGGAGGAAATGATAGAGGTAATGGAGGATAATTACAAGGGTATGATATGATAGGAAAACATGGATGAAGCACATCCCCAAGTATGGAATGCAAGAAGTTCATAAATTATACATGACGCCTATTTTCTAGGTTTTCCTCATGGTACTTGCCCAAAGTACCTATTTGCTGGGTTTTCACAATTGGACAAAATTATTTCTCTTTATTTTATTTTATTTTTGTTACCAAGACTCTTGTTTTCCAGGTTTTCATCAAGGCAACCTTTTCTCTTTTTTCTATTTTTTAACTTCTTTTTTTGGCTTTTTTCAAAATACAAAATTGATTATTTGACATTTTGGAAGATAAAGGATGCATGACATGACATGGACAAAGGACTCAAGTGTCTTTCTCTTTGAATAGTGCTCTTGAAAGATACAAAATAACGGACCATGACTATGATAGTATGCACAAAGACGTTGGTAGGGTAATGAAAAAAGGATATGACATGGATGATTGGATAGGAATAGGATATGGGTTTAGACAAAGGATTGGATAGGATGGATGAAAGGTTGGAAAATAGGTGTTGGATAATTGAGGGAATGCAAAAAGACTTGGTTTGGAGCAAAAAGGAATGTAGGCAAGAACAAAATTGGCACACACCTTGAGGGGTGATTGAATGAAGGAGGGAAATGAGATTTTGGATTTGATGGAGGAATGGATATAGATTTTGGGACATAAGGACCCAAAATGGATTTGGAAGGTGGAAGGTATTTAACTAGATGGATAACAATTTTGGATGCCAACTTTCATTTTTCTTTGGTACATTGTGCTTCAATAAGATTCTCCGGAATCTACATGCATTTTGATTTTTCACTTTTTTGTGGGTCCTTAGAATGCATTGCTTGCATAAAAGATTTAGGAACCCATATATATTTGGACATTTATTTTTTCTTAATGGGACTTTGTTGTTGGAATTATATTGAGATGATGTACTGAGAGGGGAGGGGTGAATCAATACCTCTAAAAATTTTCCTTGGTTAGCCCATTAACCCTTAATCATCAGTTTGTAAATTATCTTATCTAATTGTTCATCTTTCTTTATGCATATGCAATCATTTCATAAATTCTTTAGTATGTAACCATAACATAAACATTCATGAAAATAGATAACACATAACACAAGATACGATATTGCAGAAAACTCCTGTTAGGAAGTAAAAACTGCGGTGGAGATTGTTACCCACAAAACTTCACTATCTGCAGATAAGAAGGGGCCGGTTAAGGCTTACAATTGGTCACTTCTGATGACCTACCCTGTTAGGAGTATTACAGTGGAGACCTATTAAGATCTA
>MU225439.1:1892366-1914540 GCA_018584345.1 Thuja plicata
GGATGCATTAAAACATTTACATAAAGCTTTCTTGACCCTCAAGTTATGATTTAAAATAAATAAAAACTCTATAAATAGAATTACATTGCTTTATCCGTCGTGTAAAAATCAGATCCACAATTTGCGGTTTCTTTAACTGACTGTCGGTTCTGACAGTCAGTTTTCTTGGTCGTCGGTGTTCCTTTCTTGAACTTGTCGTTGGGTATGCCTTTTCTGTTCCTGTCAGGTTAGTTCTAAAAATTGTGTCGCCAATGATGCTTGTGGTCACCGGTGATGCTTGTCAATTCTATACTTAGCATTTTTCTTGTGACCTTTGTGTTCTGTCAGGTATGATCACTGTTCGCTGGTAATGCTTTAGTCTGTCGGTGATGCTTGTAGTCTGGCGGTAATGCTTTAGTTTTCCGGTGATCTCTGTCAATGTTTTTCACTAAGTGTACTAATAGCAAACTAATGTCATCATTTGTGACCTTTTTATATTTATTTTTATTTTAGGATCATATTTTTATGTCCACTTGATCTCCTTTTTATATTTGATAATGGGATCTTGGTCAAGAACTAGAGGGGATTGGTCATTTTTGGGATCTTGATCTTGATTTGTTTCAGGACTCATTTCTTTGTAATTTGACTCATATTGTTGACATGGGGTACAAATTTGGATATGCAAGGGAGATTTGGAAAGGAGTCAATGTTTTGGCATGAGGGAGATGGAATTTGCATGGGACTCTTCAATAGGCTTGCTTGAAGATGGAGGACATGGAGGCATTGGCTCTAGCATTTTGAAAGCATGGAAGGGACTTGGTTCATGAATGTGACTAGCTTGGATTTCTTCTATGGATAGTTCTTGGGAGATTGCATCATTGGAAGAGTCACTTGCTGGAGATGGAGGAAATTGCTCTTGTGAGGCTTGTGGGGATGAAGGAGTGGAGGGAAACATGAATGTTTCTTGAAGGTCAGTGTCTTGAGGGGAAATAGATGTGTTATCCCTGTGATGTTTACTAGATTTATCAATTTTCAAAGTAGACATAAATGTGGATTCCATAGATGGTACAATACTATTGTCAAAGTTATTCAGCTCAAAAGAAATCAATCTTCCAACAAGACTATCAACAGTAATGTTATTTCTAGGTGCAGATCTCATTTCATGTATTATAGGGACTCTTTTAAAATAAATAGGAAATATAGTTCTAAGAATCTTACTAACAATTGTGTCTTCATCAATGGTTCCACCAGATCCTCGAATATCATTCAAAACTTCTTTAATTTGGTTATTGTATTGTGTTATGTTTTCTCCTTCCTTCATTCGCATGTCATCAAACTTTCCACAAAGACTTCTAGCTTTGGCTCTTAGTACATTTACATCTCCTCCATAAACTAGTGTAAGTTGGTCCCACATCTGCTTGGCAATTGTAGATGTCTTGTTGTCCTCAAATTCTAAATCTGTAAGTGAAGAAGCAATCTCCACCATGATAAGGTTATGTCCATGTTTCTCTTTCATTTGTGTTACAGTCAAAGGTCTAGTAGGTAGAATGAATTCATTGTCCAAATAATCTTCAATGTTGCTTCCAATCCATGATAGGTATAATCTCATTCTTCTTTTCCATTCTGGGAAGTTCTCCCTATTCATCATATGTGCATCTATCTTATACATCTTGTGATCTTTAGCTTAAGTCCTTCAAATGTTTCTTCTAAGCATTGTATGCTCTCTAATAAGCACTATACTCTTTGATACCAATTGTTAGAATAACTGAGAGGGGGGGGTAAATCAGTTTCCTCACAAATTATCCTACAGTCCAAAATTTCTCCAAATGTATATCAAAACAAATTCAAACATGTAATTCAAATCGGTGAAAATGTAATATGTAATCTTAAACTTTCATCAATAGTGTTTGTCGAGTGTTAGTAAATTAATACCGTGATTACCGATCTAGGTCAATAAAGTAACATGTAAAGTAAAATAACAATCCACAACATTCATGCACATTGACACATGGATTTTTAATGTGGAAACCCTGCTAAGGGAAAAACTATAGAAACTGAGAAATACAGCTTCGACTTCCAAGACCAATCTGCATGCAAGATACCTGTTACAAAGAATGAAGCAAAAGATGGAAAAATTTGAAACCCTTATGTGCTCAAAAAGTGAGAGCTCAAATGTATTCCAATAGTATGAAAAAACAATTACAAGCATCAACCTTAAAGGTGAATGAAACCCTAAAAAAGGAAAAAGCTAGGATGTACAAAATAATTAATATAACATATTAATTATATGCACCTACAAGAAAGCTTAAGAGAAAAAGGAGAAATGAAACTACCTAATTACTCTAACACCCCCCCTTAAGTGAAGCTTAGGAGGTAAGCTAACCTAGCACAGCTATGAAAGCAAGAAATGGGTCTCGGCAACAAGGCCTGATCAGGTACCCAATACAAGAAAATCTCTGTGAACCAGAGATAAAGGAGAAAACCCGATGGGAAAAACTCCTCTCCAAAAAGAGATATAAGAGAAAGCAAAAGACAAAGGATGACTTCAAGAGACTCTCTCAAAGCCATGAGTACAATGCGTGCTGCCAACCCCCCCGTGGGTTGAGGCTCTAAAGCCCCCGCAAAATGAAAGAACCCCTGGATCAATGAACAAACCACCATGACGCCAATACAAAGGAGTGAAAGAAAGTGAGCACTGAAGAGGTAACCTTGAAAGATGAGGTGGCACTAGAAGACCGAGCTGATGCTCAAAGGAGTAGACACGAGGATCCTGAAAGGGAACCCCCAATGTACGTGGTATGGCAGGTGCGCTGACACTGTTAGGAGAGAAGAGATGAGTGTCCTCTATAGAATCCTCAACAACTACACCCGATGGCTCAATGAATGGAGCTGGAGGGTATGGAAATGTTGAAGAAGAGTCCTGCTAAAGAGAAGAAGCCCCAACAAGGTGAGGTGAGGAAGCCACAGAAGTGGTCTCAGGAACAACACAGAGGTTCAAGTGACCTGACTATCCCACATGATGCTCTCGCGTAAGAGGAGAGTTGTGCTCTAATGATGGAGATGGTGGAACAAAGTGTAAAAAGGTGTAGAGATTGGTGGAGTGATCAACTGTCCCTGTAGCAACAATGCCACCTGTCACACTATCCCGAATGAAGGCTGAATCTGGCGTGAACGCAACTGTCTTCCCTGATCCATTGTGTGTAATCTAGTAAATTGAGAGAAGGTTTGCAGACAGAGATGGAACATACAATACATCATTGAATGTGCCATCCTGAATGTGTACAGAACCTTTCCCATAGAATGGCATAACAGTGTTATTCCCCATGAGAATGTGGGGAATAGGAGAAGCCTCAATAGAAGAGAAGATCTCTGGAGAAGATGCCATATGGTGAGAAGCACCTGAATCCAGTATCCAAGGGACCTGGGAAGGGGATGCAACGGAAGCCCGTAATGCATGACCCTATCCAAAATCCTATCCAGATGTCGAAGATGAGGCAGAAGACTAAAAAGTAGACCCTTGTGAGTTGGAAGAGGATGGAGAGGAAATAGTGCTCTTCTGAAGGAGAGCTTGCAAATCTGCAATCTGTTTCTCAAAGCCATCAAATCTCTTCTGAAAATAATGTGACTTATCATGAGGCCCCTTATGACAATAGGAACATGTAGGGTTCTCAGTCTTCTGTTTCTCCTTCTTAGAAGAAGATGGTGGGCCAGTAGAGTGCTGAGAAGAGAGATCAGATATCTGCTTTGGATTCGGCTTCTGTGTATCCTGAGATGACTTGGCAAGCAATGCCTGTGACTATGAACCTGTAAGAGAATCTATTTGACTGAGCTTGGACTGCTCACGAGTTAACCTATCACAGAAGGTCTCAAAAAAGGGCATAACATGACGTGCACCCAGTGCATCCATAGTGGAGTAGAAGGTAGAAGTGAAAATCTGATAAGGGCCACGAAGCTTTGAGAGTATCAGAAAGATGCACTCATCATCTGACTTTGTCTTTCCAGCAACCTGTAAAATAGATCGAAGAGATTTGAACTTCATCAGGAAGTTCTCAATGTTGGTGAATGATTTAGGTACCAAGGAGGTGAACTCTGCATCTATCTTGAGAATCCTGAACTGATTCATGGTGCCAAACAAGGTGGAAAACTTGTCCCACATATCCCTAGGTGTGGTCAGACCATCCAGGTGGAACAACAACCCATCTGAAATATTCACAGCAATGAGGCCCATTGCCTCATCCATCCTATTTCTGTGCATAAGAGCCTCATAAGGCCTCTATAGAACTGGTTGAGCTGCATCCAGGTAGGACCATAAACCTCGTGACATGAGGAGTTTGGTCATTTATGGCTTCCATGTGTGGTAGTTATGTGGTGTCAGTCGGGCCACAGAGGGGTCCGACATTGAGAGAAGAATAAGACAGAAGTAGAAGGGTCTTTCTAAAGGAAATTGTAGAAAGTAAAATTCACCCCCCCACAATGTATAATACTATCCCCCGTACACCACAAATTACTATGAAAGTACAAGAAACAAGAAAAAAACCTGAGTTCCAGAAGCAGAACAGGAGCATAAAAGAAGGTGCATCTTTGACTACAAAATCTGGCAAGAAAATGGCAAAATTAGGAAATTAAACCTAGATTAGGGTGACGGGCTCGAAAAGAGATTTCTGACGATATATAGAAGTCAAAAATCTGAGTCCGTATGAGCCCTGTAGGACCAAAAAGGCACAAGTACCCCCAAAAGACCAGCTCCCTGGAAAAAAATAGTCCCGGGAAATATTTTGACAATTGTATGGCTATCATGGGACGTCCCGCCGGGCAGAGGTGGCCGGTGAGCGGCAGCGGCAGCGGCGGTGGCGGCCGGGCGGGGCGGCGGTGGCGGCCAGGCGGTGCGGCAATGGCGGTGGGGTCCGGTGGCGACGCGATGGCTAGAGGGTGGCGCGCGGGCCGGGGGCAGCGCGAGTGGCATCCTGGCTGAGCGCTGGTGGCTCAATTGAAGTAACTCCTCCTGCGTTATTTTTGAACCATTTTTTTTTATATTTTTAACCAAAAAAAAAGAATTTTTTTTATTTCCATGCCCGTACGGCCCTAGTAGGGCAAAACATTTCTCCCAGATGCTTCGGAGGCCAAATAGGTCATGTTTTATATGGAATCTAGGGTTTTTGGGCCTTCTGGACGCAACCGTGAGGTCGGTTTTTGCCCAAAGTGCACCAAAAAAGTGAGACTCCCCAAATCCAATAAAAATAACAGAAAAAAGTATCAAAAAAGATGCTTGATCCACAGCTTCAAAAGAACTCGAATGAGCAGCAGCAGAATGACTCTGATACCATGTAGAAACTGAGAAATATAGCTTCGACTTGCAAGACCAATCTGCATGCAAGAGACCTATTACAAAGAATGAAGCAAAAGATGGAAAAAGTTGAAACCCTTCTGTGCTCAAAAAGTGAGAGCTCAAATGTATTCCGAGAGTATGAAAAAACAATTACAAGCATTCAACCTTAAAGGTGAATGAAACCCTAAAAAAGGAAAAAGCTAGGATGTACAAAATAATTAATATAACATATTAATTATATGCACCTACGAGAAAGCTTCAGAGAAAAAGGAGAAATGAAACTACCTAATTACTCTAACAAAAACCACCTATGACTAGTAACCCAAAATATTTTCACTCTTCTAAAGTGAGCTCGGTGAAGAGCCAACCCTGTTAAAGGTTACAATGCACACTATTAAATGTGACCTGATTAGAGGATTTAAAACTAACAGTTCTCTCTTGACCATGAATTCACTATGGGGTCAACAAGAAAAAAATTAACATTCTCTGAATGTCATAATAAGGACTTCACTATCCTACTCGGTTAAGAGATTTATTTGTAACAATGGTTAAACTGATACAGTAATGATCTGATTCAAATACAAATCTGTTTTGCAGATATTCAGATCTATGCTAAGTACATAATACCTCTGATCAATTTGTTCACTTCAGTTCATCTTATACTTCATACTTGTTCTGCTTGGTACTGCTCTTTCCTTTGTTTGCTCGACGATGTCTAAAAAATACACTCGGTTCTTTCTTTAACCAGTTTGATCAGTCATGCATAAAATTTGCATGTGTTCATCATAGCATCATGTATTTCATAATGAATCTCTTGTCTCTTGTATAGACATCATGTATCATTTAATTTTCATCCTTCAAACCTTGTCGCTTAATCTCCATCGTTGATTTTCCCACTTGATCCATCCTCGGTAATTTTGTTAAAAACATGTTTCAATCTTTTTCATCTGATCTTCATTGAATTTTAATAACGGTTTGATCAAATAACAAACTTTAACTTTTACCTCGAAAACATCAATTTCTAGCTCAGCATCCAAGTTGGCCTCAATTTGATTAAATTGATTTATCAATAGTTGTGTCGGCAATCCCTTGCTCGGTTATCACTGTGCTCGGTATACACTGTGCTTTACTCAGGTATCACTGTCTCTTAGTGTATACATAACTCTTTATTTTCCGACCAGTACATAAACATTGTTTGTTCCAGATCTTCAATTCAAAATAAATGTTTTCCACCATAATAATACTCGAATAAGTTGACATCAATGACAATACATTAACTCACAATGTTTATCATCACTTCTGCAACTTGGTTGAATATCAACAAATGAATACAAACATAGAATCAGTTGTAGTTCATCAAGTTTTGGGTCCTAACCTAATGGTTGTAACACATATTTTTCTTCTTGGAGGATTGATCTTTTCTGGATAACTTGTGGCTTGTGGTCTTGTATATATTTGTAGTCTTAGGGTCTTTAGGAAGGAATATTTTTCAGTAGGTAGCTTCGAGAGGTTAGCATCTAGTACGGATCTGGATTTATGTATGTAAGAAGGCATGTGTGCCTTAGAATGTAACCTGACATGTTGTTGGGCATGTAATATGTAAATCTTGATTAACTGATAATATGACGGCCTACAAGGCATGTTTGTTGTTCATTTCTGAGTTGTTTATGAACTGTTATGGATTGTTTCCATTGTGCTGACTCTTATTGCATGGTTGGACTATCTCCATTGGGGAAACTCTGACTATGACTGCATCAATAATAGAGAATGACATACTGTAAAGGAAATTGAAATTGAAATCCCAACTTTTCTCTAATACTACCTATAGCCCAAGCAAACCTCGTGAGGATTTGAGGGAAGTGTGTCCTCCTACCTTGTCAGGATTGATACCCTCAAAAGAGTCAAATGAAATAATAATTACCAAAATGTTCGTCAGGTACTACCATCTTACCTTTCTATCCCTTTGTTTGTACTTTTGATTATTGTTTAATTGACCTTCATTGCCTCTAAAGGGGAAACACAACATGAATGAAAAAATCCATTGATGCAGTATCGTGTTTCTAAAGAGAAAAAATCATCAAATAAGATGTAGTTGGGCGTAGTTATTTCAAAAGACCGTGATTCTCAATGACATGAGGATTACAAAATCTGATATCTCTAATCTTCACCATACAAATCAATGGTTTGGGGATCTATTTGGAAATTTATTGGATTGAGTATTTAATGATTGCACAAAATACAAAAAAAATTGATCCATAGATGTGCCCAAATGAGAAAAAGTAGTGTTATTAAATATACACCAATTACTTCTACATGTACCAAACTAATGGTTGACCACATATCCAGACCGCTACTGTGGAACTTTTGGTATGAAAATAAAATGTACCTAAATCCACAGGTTTATTTATCCCAAGCAGTCAAGTCACGACTGGAGCATTCACCCTTAACGGTGGCTGATAAATTACATTGTATTATGCAAAATAAAAGACTTTAAAAAACACCCTCCCTTAGGAAGAATTTTTTATCTTTCTTTAAAGGAATTATTTACAAACATCAGAATGTTTCCCTTGGCTGTTAACAACACCAACATCTCAGCCTGGGTTTTCTATATCACTCTAGACCCTCTAGAACTAATGAACATGACAACCAGAATTAGATTGCAAGAAATGGGTACAATTTAAAATTGTAACTAATTAAATTACAGAAAGTTCCCATGCAAGGGATTTGTTAAAATTTCCATCCGCAACTGCTTAATATTTCATCCATTTTTTTCTGGTGGTCTCTCCAATTTCTCTTACAACTTCTTTTCTTTACCTGAGACATGGAAACAAATTTAGAAGATAAATGAGAGCATCATAAACACTAGCTTCATCATTTTAGCCACCCTTTCTGTCCACAAACATGATTATTCATCTGAAGCAATAGACTCTCATAGTTTGTAGGATAAGATTCTAACCCATGTTAATGGAATATCTATGCAATACTTCTTCCTAAAGAGTGAAAGCAGTATCCCCAGCATAGGATCATGCTTTTACTGTCCATTTCATGTTCCAATCTCTAGTAAGTGTGAGTAAAAAAACATTAGCCTCCACTAAATGTATCGCATAAGATAACTATCTCACTTTCTTGCTAGGTAGTTGCGACGTGTAAGATACACATGTTTCCACCTTCCAAGATTTGTTAAATTTCTTTATGAAATTTTCTAGGCTTTGTCATTTTGTTCTTATACTTTGGGTGGGTTTAAATTAAACAACATAATATGACGCTTAGTGAATTAGATGGTTGTATTCTAAGATTAACTAAAATATATAGACATTTCAATTGAAAATCAGATATATATGTAAAATATGATTATATTTTATGTAATATTCAACTTTTCTCAATTTTATTTTGGATTATATTTTGTTTGTATGGAAAACATTTTAAATATTTTTTACATTTTTCAAATTAATAGTATATAGTTAACAATATCTATATTGTGTTCTTGTTGAACTTAGAATATTTTTTTTAGTATTTTTAAAAAATAACATCATTGTATTTTATGATGTATCATATTGTTTGATATTTATTATACTTCACTAATTTACTATAGATAGCATTTCTTATTTTATATATGTGTGTGTGTGTGTGTGTGTGTGTGTGTGTGTGTGTGTGTGTGTGTGTGTTATTAACAATGAAACAGTTATAAATTTATAAATTTGTAGATACACATTAAAATAGTTCACATTTAGATTTTTGTAAAAAAAATGATATTAGAGAGATATTTAGAAAAATAATATTAGTATATTTAACTAACATACTAATACATATTTATAGATTTCATATATTTATATTGCGTTATTAAAAAAATATTACAATTAGAAATGTGATATATAGCACAAACAATATATATGAAAGTAATTATATTTATTTCAGTATATATTATATGAAAACATAGTGATAACATTATAATTATAATATGATATATAACAAAAATAATATATAGGAAGTAAATTATATGATATTTTAGTATATATTATATGAAAACAGTGTGATATACGTGTTATGAAATTATAAACATAATTATCCTTTTCAAAAAATGGTTCGAGCTATTCCAAATTTTACCATTCTAAATCCTTTAAAATGGTTCTCTTTCACCCACAATAGTAATTTTTTTATGTGAATGTCGATAAAAATAAATTTTATACATAAATATGTATGGGAAATCCATTTCCTAGGATACATATAGTTTTTGGACAATTTTAGTTGGGTATAGATGATAGTATAATCTTCTGGCTTATATGAGTCAGTTTCTAGACTTATGTAACTTTTTATTTTATATAATATATTTATACAGGCTTTGCCTTTTGCTTAAAAATAAACTTTATACATTAAAAATGAAACATTGTCTCTTATTAAGATGCATTTTTAAAAATATAAAAAATTTGTAATTAAATTATGTTTTGTTTATATTATAAATATTTTTCTCATTCAATTTTATATGTTGGAAAAAAATTATTGACTTTATTGAATACTGTATTTGAATGATACTAAATTGTAATGGATGCATTTATAGTAGTATGAAATTCGTTGAATAATATTATATGTACAAATTGATGATTTATCATTTAAATTATTCAACACGTTTGTTCATTGATGTTTAGGTTTTAGTTAAATTATATGTATGTAATTATTATTATAGAAAGTCTTTTTCTTAACATAATATAGCTTGTTTGGCAGATGTATTTTTATATGGATTTAAAGTAGTTTCCTTTGTATAATTTTTTTTTTTTTTTTGTGTTTGAATGTGATTCTTATGTACCATTTTTCTATATTTAGATTATAATTTTCAGAACCCTAAATTCTAGGTTACTCTTATCAGTGTTCTCAAGCCTTATTTAAATGTTTGTAAGTTAACAAATTGTGGACTTGCATTGTTGGCATTTTCTTAGCAAACTTCCTCTAAAATACTACTGAGAGCTTATTTGACATGGCGTTTCCCACTCTTATCCAAAATGGAAATGCACTTCCCATGCAACCTCGAGCCAAGGAAGTGCAACTTCATGAATATGCCTTACATCTTATGCGATTTCATGATAATAAATTTGGGCAACATCCACACTTTAGATACTTCCTTCTAAACCTTACGATGTGTCATCGTAGCCAATCTCTTGCAAGGGTATTCATTAAACGAAAAGTCAAAGATAATATACCAACCATTATTGAAGACCTTCAGTCTCACTTAACCAACCTCCCAGAGAATCAATTGGTAGAAGAAATGATGCATTTTAGTTCTACCTTACGACGGACATGCTCATATTGGAATAAGCATCACACTAAACTGACAAATGTGATCACCCAAACACTTTCTCCACCATTGTTCTTCACATTAAGTGCGGCTGACAGAAAGTGGCCTTATCTACACAATGTTTTTTCACCAAATGATACATCTTCATTGCTCTCCAACAAACAACGCACAGATAACGTGATTAGAAATCCCCACACAACATCACTATATCTATAACAGTATCCAGAGTCAAATCCCTACAAGGCCTTCAAATAGAACCTACCTTCTCTTTGGATCGCTATTGCAAAATGAAAAATAATCCATCAACATTATTTGAAATAAAGCATAATCTCACCTACAATTGATCTCACGGTAAGTTCAGGTATGTGAAGTTACTTGCAAATCCTATATTTTAATTACATAGTTTAAAATTTTCCCTCTCTTCATTCTAAATTTTTTTTGTTGCTTATCAATTATAGTTTTTTCTATTCTACGGATTTATACTAGTTGATCAAGAAGAGGAGACAAAGAATATTTATAGTTACGAACACAATATTTTTTAATGTGTTCCAATGCATTTTAATGCTACATTTTTTTAGGACCTACAAAAAATACAATTCCACAATACTATAACTTTAAATTATCCAAAGTGGATGTTAATATGTACAAGACTTCCTTCTACAATGAAATACATTTCTAGAACAACACTTTAATACACTTCCTTTTATTATTTAAAGCCTTGATTATGCTTTCGAATAGAAAACCTATCAGCTTATCCCTTAGAGAGGGTTTCTTAATGCAAGTGCTAGTTTAAAATTCACATGAGAACACTCCACCTACGTGAGCAACTACAACTTGAGCAGCTACCGGAATTGTGTATAAGCAGCTACATAAGTACATGGACTAATTTGAACCTGTCGATCTTATTAGGGAGAGTAGACACACCTTAAGTATATTTGTTGTCTTTTATAACACGGTCGTGGCTATTACAGCGACCTTTTATAAAACAATCCTGCTACGTAACAATGGCGTTCTCAGTACAATAGCTTGATGTTGGATAACAGCACTGAAAGGTCAATATATGACTATAAGTATATATGCTTAATTGTGACCACGGCAATGCCAAAAGCACCTTGGATTCACTACAGGACGAAGATAATCACACCTTTGTACCTTCACATTGTCAAGGGTGCTGCAAATACTCACAGTAAGCTTACCTATCGCAATTACCGCTATGATAGCACTAACAACTTCACCTTAGATTCTAATTCCATTAATACCCAGGTTGAAATTCATAGGAGGAATAGCAACTTCAAGGAAACCGACAGTCTTTTGCACAATATGGAACAACCAGATATTTGTTCATATGCTTCTCTGCTGCGAACCTGTATTAAGTACAAATCCCTGCCAGAAGGAAAACTAGTGCATGCCCACATTGTTCAGGCTGGATTCGCCTGTAAAGATATGTATTTAGATAACACACTTCTGAACATGTATGTCAAGTGTGGGAGATTGATTGATGCACGCAATTTGTTTGACGAAATGCCAGAACGAAATGTTGTCTCGTGGTCTCTTCTGATTGCAGCTTACCCGAAGTATGGATTTTATAAGCAAGCCTTAACGCTCTTTCAACAAATGAAAAGATCATGTATTGAACTGGATAATTTCGTATTTGTGGGAATTCTTCCAGCAATTGCAGGTTTGGGAGATCTTGAACATGGCAGGGAGGTGCAGGGAGATATAATTAGCAGTGGGTTTCAATCGAATATATTTGTGAATAGTGCACTAGTTGACATGTATGCAAAATGTGGAAGCGTAGAAAATGCACGCAAAGTGTTTGGCAAAATGCCTATGAGAAACGTGATTTCGTTTAACGCAATGATTGCAGGATATGCACGAAATGGGTATGTTGTTGAAGCTGTAAAAATTTTTGAGAGCATGATTGAAAGAGATGTGGTATCATGGACTTCAATGATTGTAGGGTATGCGCAGAATGGACTTGTTGACAAAGCCCTGCAACTCTTTTGGAAAATGCCTGAGAGAAATGTTGTCTCGTGGAATGCAGTGATTAGGTTGCTTGTCCAGAATGGATATTTTGAAGAGGCTGTGAACATCTTTGAGAAAATGCCTGAACGCAATGTGGTTTCATGGAATATAATGATTTCGGGTTTTGCACAGAATGGGCACCTTGATGAAGCCGTGAGGTTATTTCACATTATGCCTGAACGAAACGTAGTCTCGTGGACTGCTTTGATTTTTGCTTATGCACAGAATGGTGATGCTAGAAAGGCCTTTAATGTTTTTCAGAAAATGCCTGAGCGGAATGTTGTTTCATGGAATGCGATGATTGCTGGATTTACACAGAATGGGTTTCTTGATGAGGCTCTGAAGCTCTTTCAGAAAATGCCAGAACCAAATGTGGTTACTTGGAATGAGATGATAACTGGATTTGCATTAAAAGGGTGTTTTGATGAAGCCCTGGAACTCTTTCGAAGAATGCCAGAAAGAAATGTGATTTCGTGGACTGCCTTGATTGCAGGCTACGTACGGAATGGACATATTGATAAAGCCTTAGCGATCTTTCATAAGATGCCTGAAAGAAATGTAGTCTCGTGGAATACAATGATTTCAGGACTTGAACAGAATGGATATTGTTGTGAAACCTTCGAGCTCTTTCAATATATGCAATTGAAAGATGTAAAGCCAGATTGTAACACCTACGCCAGCATTCTCTCTGCTTGTGCCAATTTGGCAGCTCTATCACAAGGAAAGATAATTCATCAAGATATAATTAGAAATGGATTTTGGGGAAATATTTTTATGGAGACTGCATTGCTGACCATGTATGCGAAATGTGGAACCATTCAGGATGCACACAAAGTATTCGATAGAATGTACTTAAAGAATGTGGCTTCCTGGAATGCAATAATTATTGGATGCGCCATCCACGGGTGCGGTAAAGAGGCCCTTCAGTTTTTTCAAAAAATGCGACAGTCTGGAACAAACCCAGACAATGTTACTTTTGTTGGAGTTCTGTCTGCTTGCTGCCATGCAGGCTTAGTAAATGATGGCAGACTATACTTTGATTGCATGTCCCAGTACTACCAAATCGCCCCTACAGTAGATCACTATTGCTGCATGGTTGACCTGCTTGGTCGTGCCGGTCACTTAGTTGAAGCACAAGATTTTATCAAAAGAATGCCAATAAAACCAAATTCTGCTGTGTGGGCGTCTCTGCTTAGTTCGTGTAGAATTCATGCAAATGTAGAGGTAGGAAAACATGCTGCAGAACACTTGTTTCGGTTGGATTCAAACAATTCTGCACATTATCTCCTTCTCTTAAACATCTATGCAGCAGCCAATAGGTGGGATGACATTAAGAATGTTAGAAAAATAATGGAAGAAAGAAATGTCAAAAAAGAACCAGCATGCAGCTGGATTGAGGTCAATGGAAAAGTGGACGCTTTTCTTGTAGGAGGCAGATGATGGCTACATATTATGAGTTACACTGAATCGGGCATGTAAAGGAAGCGTGGCCAGAATTTGATGTAAGATTTGTGCTTCATTGTGACGGGGTGAAATGAATATTCTGTGTCATTTGGAAGCAAACAGTAAACCAAATTTACAGTTATAAACACATTACCTAAACAACTTTTAAATCATCAAAAGCATTCCGATATGTGATGATTTCTAGTGTGTCACTCACTTCATTGCCAAAAGTTTTGTACAAGTAATTCCTGTGAGGAATGAACAGTTGAATTTCCCCATCAGAAGGAGATATGGTGGTGATATGGGAATTTAATATCTCTAAATAAACAGGATATGAACTACTTAACAATCTTGTTCTTTGTACACAGCCAGGATCCTAAAATGAGGCCAGTCATTGGAAATCTGGTACTAAAGACATGGAATCTAGACATGTAACTAAGGATTATATAGTTATAGTATATTGGAGAAAACATTCAATGCTAAGAGACTGAATCAAGCAGTCAAAAGAAGCAGAAATATGATTTTTGTTGCATGGTGAGGAGTTGAAATGAATATTCTGTGTCACTTGGAGGGGAACTGGCAACTGAGTTTGTAACCATGATCACTTCCCTCAAGATTTGTGGCAATCTCCGGTGAGTCATTAAGTTCATCCAGCAGCATTGTACAAGAGATTCTTGTGAGAACTAACCTGTTATAGTTATGTTATAGTTATTTATGCCAGAGGAATGAAACTTAAAACATTCAAAGAGGGCACATGTTTTGATAGTATTTTGGATGAAAGCATCGTGTTATGAAAACAAAATAAAGTTGAGCTGAAGAAATTCAAGTCAATAGTTTCTAACGATCATTTAGTCATCTAAGTGTAAAATAGGTGTCTAAATAAATCTAATATTTAAAATCAATAGGAGGACTCACTTATTTTTCCTATGCAGTTACTTCCAAATATCAATCGACCTCAATTCCATCCAATTGGCTATTAACTTTACTTGATCGTTAGGTAGAAATGAAAGTTGAAGGTTTAATAGTTTGTTTTGTTACAGAATATGGTTCCTAATACCTGCCTAGCAGCATTGAGGATTTTGATTCTAATCTGCACTAAATTCTCTAGCTTTTGACTCCAACCTGACATGTATGCAGTCTTGCTGTGATAGACTCTCATTAATTCAAAACTGATTAGTACTTCAAGAAAACGAGTAGAGTGGTGAGTCTATATTGAAACTCACTCCGGTGGTGGCTTTATGTTGAAACTCGCTCCAGCTTTATGTTGGGTTAAGAACTAATGCAGCTCGAGGAGGTATACTCTTAAAACTTACTAATTAGTGAATGCGCTAGCTAGATCGTTACCAACTTCAATCGGTATTGGTTTAGGAGACATCTTATTTAAGAATAAGTACTTTCCAATTGTTTCAGAATTGTCAATTTTTCATATGTTTGGTTTGATTCATTATTTAAGCTGGTAGTGTAGCTGCTATAAACCTAACCTGATGGCTAATGGTCATGTTGTGAAAATCTGCCAAACTTTTCTCTGTATTTGTTAGAAGCAACTTCACCTGCCCGTTGGCTTGTTGTGAAATTACCAACTCAGACTTCTGACTTGTATTATGTTTGAACCGTTAACAATGGGCATGCTTGGTGAATCTCTTAAAGCATTGTAGATTTTGTGTATGTATAACGTATATATAAATACACACCCATATGCTGAAAACGGAGTTCCTGCTTTGACTTTGTCACATTTTATATTTCCGGCAACTATGGTTTGAGGGGGTCTATTGCCTTAAAAAAATTAAAATATTATATTTGTGAGAGCATATCACGTGGTAGACATTTCTAATTGTTTGTATCATGTGATCAGATCAAATTCTCAGTTTCAATAGTCAAATCTAGAAGATGTGGAGAATTGCAATTCCATTGACACCATCTAAACTATATGGGGTGTTGTATGAAGGAGTTCTATATTAGAGTCTGACTCCAATTTCTCTTCAACAATCGCGGTCTATGCAGTTGGAATGCCCATCAACAGAAGCATGAGCCATTTATATTCTGGCTTTACCTTAAAGTCTAATCCTTAATGGATTTCCAAAAATAATTTGTAAATTTTCCTTGAATTTGAAATGAGGTTTTTCATTTTAATATATTATTGTAGTAGTCTTGTGAAGGCAGAGTTGCTAGAAACAGATATTGAACAATGACCTTGCTTTTTAATCACTGTTTTCCAATAGTTTGGATGATGGTATATTGTTGAGTTGAATGCTTTCAAATGCTTATCCAGTTGAATGGCGGGCTTTTTCATTTTCAGAATCAATTTCAGAGCTTGCTTATAGTGTCCATACTGATTATGTTACCCCAGGAGCCAATTTGAGATCACTGTTGCAATATTGGAAGGCTGGTGAAAAAGTTGAGCATCATTCACAACATTCATGACACTTCGGTTTCAAAGGTCTTGAAAAAAGAAGAAAGTATCCCCTTATGAAGTAAGGCATTTGATGATGCAATGGTCAAGCAAAAACCTAATATTGGCTTTTGTTGAAACTATGAGGTTATGTTAATAGAATGCAGCGAGGCAATAATGTGTATACCAGAGGAAAATATAGCTCTTCAATTATAAAACACTTAACGATGGCTCTGCTCTGCCGTATTCGCTCTGCTCTGCCCTTGACAGAACATTTGACCTCCAATTATTTTAAGAAAACTAAATATGCAGCTGCCTGGGCTCTTCCTCTCTCGGACCGGTTCAGCGCACTTTCTCCGTCTGATCCTCCTACGGTTCTGAACACTGACACCCTAGATCTCCAGCGCAGGCATTTCTGGAAGACAAAATATGGAACGGCGGGAATATCAAATCACATCTTCGATCCTCCTTTTCATGATAACTTGCAACGATCTTCGGCTGTCTCAAAATCGAATCTGACACTGCCCTCCGATCTTGACTGGATTAAAGTATCAAAGAAAAGAGGTTGCTCGGGTTCTAAACATGCGGAATGTCCCTTACGCGCTCCCGGTTCTTCAACGAATACAGCGTATATCCCTCCTCACTGTAAAAACAAGCTTTTCTACGGTGGCAATTCAAACAATCATGCAGTTACCAATTTTCACAAAGCTAACAATTGCAGTAAGTTTGCTAATCCAGGCCCTACGATTGCCCTCGGTCGGGGCTTGCCAAAAAATCATCAAATCAGGAAAATTAATTCTTGTGGGTTAAAATCAACCACATCGAAGTGCCCCTCTACATATGGCAAATCGAATTATACCCCAATGCTTGGCAAAACTCGGATAGAGGCAGACAAATCTGGTAAACACAGGAATAATGCAAAGATCTGTATAATCAGTAATACCACAACTGAATGCAGCTTTCATCTTTGCAATCTGGAACGGACCAAGCAATGACAGATCTCATCTAGGAGATTGGCTGAAATCATTTGGTTGGGGCTAGGTAACTATCCTATCTCTATCATCGCACCTAGTTTATATTCATTGTAAAAACAAGTTAAGAAAAAATGAATTACTTTCTGCCCAATTATGTTTTTTTAGAGGACACCCGGTTAACTTTATCCATTGGAGACCTAATTTTAATGAAGAACAAGCTAGGAAATTGAACCTCCCTATATGGTTGTCTTTAAAAAACCTACCTATTGAAATTCTACATTCCCAAATCATAGAAAAAATTGGGGCTGCCCTTATAGAATTTTTAGGAATGGATTTGGATCATAATAACAAGAAAGAAGTCCGGCTTTTGGTTAGACATAAAAATGGCTTTGATGCTGAGGATTGTATTAGAATCATTACTAATAGATCTTTATATGACATTAAATTCTCACGATTTAATGGCTGCACTAATAACATCTCCGTAATTAACAAAGGTATGCAAATAGATGGACACGGTTCCGCATATACACGAGCCCCAGAAAACACTAATTTAGATAATATGTTTGCTAATCTAATGCGATCAGTAGATAAGAAGGATTTAAATTCAAATCACAATCATAGTTATGATCCTGATCCTTCCCTTCCTTCCCCACGACACATAGCCCCTACATCCAGCTTTGAAGATTTAGAGGAGGGCAAAATTTTTGAAAATCCTGGTAATCAACTACATGTTTATGTGACTTCTCCAGATATGGAAATGGGGAAGGTGGCTGGGCTACACCAAGATGAAAAAATGAAGGAATTAGGGGTAACTAAATTAGCAGTAGAAGATCAAACAACTGTTCAACATTGCGAACAATGTATTGCCAATAATATATGCCTTAAGGACATTAAAGAGAATTTAGAAACACATGGGCAACTCATTAATGAATTAACCACGATACATGATGAAATTAGCAATCAACTCATAGTTTGGGAAGAAGCACACACTGATTTCCTGGTTAGAATAAAATCACCCATTAACCCAGCTTCCAATTGCACAAAATCTCCGTCTCTGATTAGTCTTTCTCCTGCTGCCTTCTTTGTTCAGCATTCAGTTCAAACTCCCCTTCTCAACTTGGTTTATCCATACACTAGTACATCCCCTCGTCCCAACCAAAATACTTACCCAAATAGCTTGTTATCCCCTGTCAAGCTTCCCATAGAGAATATTATTGACAATAAGGTTATTCATTCTAATCATGAATTGATTTTGGATTGGGTGGAAGGCACTCCCATTACAAAGGCGAACGTCCCTACTATTGAACTCACTATTCCTCCCATAACAAAGGCAAACATCCCTCTTATTGAACCCATTCCTCCGTCTGAGAATCCCAGAGTCAAACATTTAAGACATCAGGAGACAGTTTCTCCCCTGAGCTACCAAAAAGAAAATCACTTAAAATTCTGGCAGACTCCAGAGAATGGCAAACAAGTATTTAATGATACTATATGTCTCCCTTCTGGGCAGGATTTTGTTAAGCCTTCAAATCATTTTAAAATACCGGCAGAGATTAATACTCTTTTTAATCTGGGGTCTTCTGATGCCTCAAACGACTTAGAACACAATTTAGATAAGTGCCATGATTGGGAAGAGTTTGGTTCTCATGAACCGGAGGAGTGGACTAATAACCAAGAGTGTGACAAAGAAAGGGAATGCAGAGAAGAAGTGGCAAGCCTTATGGGTCTTTCCCCGGGGCCCAATCATTTTCTTCTTAGTAAGGCTATTATGGAAGAGATAAGTAACGAGGAAGAAGAAAAAGTGGATGAAGAGATTGCTGGGAGTTTTGCCAATGCCACAAACAATCAGAATAAACTTGGCATAAAGGCTAATCTAAAAGGAATTGATCATCCCAAATGTGGTAAAACCAGCAAGAAAAGGGGTAGAAAGAGCCATGCAGAACTTAGGTCTGCAACTGGCAAAGCAGAAAACCAAACTAAAATTAGTGATATGCTAAATATTGGGAAGGGGAAGGTCCTTCCCACAGAAACATGAAGATAACATCGTGGAACGTTAGGGGTCTTAATGCCCCTAACAAGAAGCGCACTCTTAAGTGCAATTTAACCCTTTTTGGGTCAGAAATAAACTTATTACAAGAAACAAAGCTTAGTAAGGAGGAAGGGGAAAATTTTAAAAAGAAGTTAGGTATCTGGAAGTGTGAATTAACTGAATCATTGGGAGCCTTGGGAAGACTTGGTATCATTTGGGACGCCAGGAAAGTGAATTTTTCATTACTCATGACTAAAACCAATTGGATGGCAAGATTGGTCAAGAGCCTTAGGAACGACATGCAATTCATCATCATCAATGTGTATGGACCCACATCTACAGTAGGTAAAGTTGTTGTTTGGACAGAATTAAGCAATTATATGAATCTGGACTCACAAAATGATTTCATATTAGGGGCGGATTTTAACGCTATCCAATCTATCCGGGAAAAAACTGGAGGAATACAAACTGAGTCACAAGCCACCATTGATTTTAACCTTCGGATATTGAGAGACTCTCTTATGGATATCCCAACATCTAATGGATTACACACGTGGAATAATAGAAGGAAAGGCTTATGTTATATTGCAAAGAGACTAGACAGGTTTATTTTCCGAAACAATAATCGTCTGATGAATTTGTCCATATCAAGGACAATTTTACCTTTCGCTGGCTCAGGATCATTTCCCCATTCAAATCGAAATCAAAGAGCAACATAAACCACTTAGATGCCCATTTAAATGTGAGAAAATGTGGTTCCTGGATGATAGTTTTGCAAGCAAAATAAAACAATGGTGGAATGAAAAAACTTTCGAAGGATCCAAAATGTTTTATTTTATGGCAAAACTAAAAAGTGTTAAGGAAAAAATAATAAAATGGAATAATGAAAACTTTAAAAATATTTTTAAAGAAAAATTAGCAAATGAGGAAGAGCTTGAGGAATTAAACACTAAAATAATAGAAAACGGAATGAGGGATGAGGAATACAATAAAGAAAGAGAACTATTGAACAAACAGGAAAGTATTCTCCTTAAAGAAGAAATATACTGGAAACAAAAATCAAAAGAGAATTGGTTAAAAGGAGACAGAAATACAAAATTCTTTCATACTAGTACTCTAAAGAGGCGCAACATTAACAGAATAACTAAAATTCGTGAGGAAACAGGATCAGACCTAGAGAGTCCAAACTGAATTGTTGAAACCTTTGTCAATTATTATACGGACATTTTAAATAATAATGAATTTTCAGACCTAGGGGCACAAAACTCTATGCTCGAAGCTATCCCAAGAATTCTTACCGATGAAGATAATATAGCCCTAAATAAAAGATTCTCTATGGAAGAAATCAAAGATGCTCTTTTTTTGCTCAACCCAGATAAATCCCCCAACGCAGATGGATTTCGGGCCTTTTTCTTCCAAAAATGTTGGGACACCATTGGGGAAGAAATTTGGGCAGTAATTGAGGCTACTAGGAACTCTGGATCCCTCCTATCGAAAATAAATAATACCTTCTTAGCTCTCATTCCCAAAAAACACGAATCAATCTCACCTAGTCATTTTAGACCCATCGTATTATGCAACACCATATACAAGATTCTATCCAAAGCCTTAGCAAACAGACTAAAAAAGATAATACACAAATTGATATCTGAAGAGCGGACTGGATTTGTTCCAAATCACTCAATTTACGATGGAATTATAATAATACAGGAGTTAATACACTCAGCTCAAATAAATAAAGACCCATGCATGTTGATGAAACACGATATACGTAAAGCCTATGACAAAGTAGACTGGAGATTCCTATGTAAAACAATGAGGGTCTTTGGCTTCTCTAAAGCATGGGTAAATCTAATATTCAATTGCATATCAACGCTGAAATTTTCATAATTAATAAACGGTTCTCCGAAAGGTTTTTTTAACTCTTCAAGAGGTATCAGACAAGGTGACCCTATCTCTCCCTATCTCTTCATTATTATGGCTGAGGCTTTTGGTCGATCTATCAAACGCGCCCAGTCAGAAGGACTCATAAAGGGAGTAAAAGTGATTGGTGAGGTTGAATGTGTTTCACATCAACAATATGTTGATGACACTATCCTTCCGAGAGTATCATCTAGATCTGAAGCATCCCAATTTAAAAAGATCATCAATACATACTCGAAAGCATTCGGCCAGGAAGTGAATGCGGAGAAATCCGAAATATTTTTCCTAAATACATCACCTATACTTGAGAGAGATATTTGCAACATTATGGGTTATAGAAAAGGCGAGTTCCCTTGTAAATACCTGGGCATTCATCTAGACAAAGGTCAAAGAGAGGTTGAAACCTGGAGAAACATTTCTTCCAGACTAGACTCAAAATTGGATAGTTGGAAAGGGAAGTATCTCAATAAGACTGGAAGAGCAACTCTGATCAGAACAGTTTTAGCATCCATCCCAACGTTTTAGATGTCTTGTCTCCCCTTACCCTTAGGAGTTGGGAAAAAATTAAATCAGAAATTCAAGAATTTATTTTGGCAAGGTATGGATGATAAAAACAAAGTTGCACTGATTAAATGGGACTAGATATGCCGACCAAAAGAATTTGGTGGCCTTGGTCTAAAAAATTTAGAATGGCAAAACAAAGCTCTAGGTGCTAAATTAGTATGGAGAATGTTTCAAGAAAACAATAGTAAATGGGCCAAGATATTATACCACAAATATCTTACCAATTCTAATCCGA
>MU225440.1:24783-98563 GCA_018584345.1 Thuja plicata
TTGATTATGATTTGATCAAGAAAATTGATATAATTGATATTGTTGATATTTGAAAATATTGATTCAGGGACTTGATAAATTGAGAAATGGGGCCCAAAGTCTAGGCGACCATTTTAGGGTGCATACACCGGGCAGTGCTGTGAACTGTGGTGATGCTGACGACAAGCCCTATGGTTGAGCTGTTTTTTTTAATTTTAGTTTTAAGTTTAAAATTTTAATTACGTTTATTAGCCTTGCATGACATGGTTTACTTTTTATGTTTTTTAAACTTGACACTCTCTCCTCATAGGTTTTTGAAACTAAGCATTTGTGCTGGAACGGTTTTTTTCATTTTAGTTTTTGATAGAGTTAGATGATTTAATATGCCCTGCTGCTGCTTTCTAGGATGAATTAATCTTCTCTTAATATTCTATATTTAGTTGTTTATTGTACCTCAGGAAAACACCCTCTTTCTTCTACTTAATTCAAAAACAACTTACCTTGGTTAAAAGTCACAAGTTATACAAAAATATTGGTTTACACAAAATTAGCGTCATTGATGTAGCCAAAATTCATTTAAAAATTAACAAAAATATAAGAGAGAAAAAATATACAATATTTTTAGAATTCCAATCCTTTTCCATCATTCCTCCAACTACTCTCCATTACAAATGGAAAAAAACCCCATTTTAACTACAAACCCAAAAATACCTTTTGCTAGTTTTTTGCCATTTTTGAAAAAATTTAAAACAACTCCTAAAATGCTAAATTTTTATATGAAGATTCCTAAAAATAATATAAGAGGAATTGCCAACTAATCTTTAAAATTGGAAACAAAATTTTTAATTTAATAAAAAAACAACTTTCTAAAAAACTAAAAAAAACACTAAAAGTTGAATTTGAGGCTTCATATGATGGAATTTGGCCACAACAAATGTCAAGATTTGGTCTAGTAAAATTTGAATTTTAATGAACTTTGGAAGATGCATCTCCCTCTAAAATGTTATCCCAAATGGACAACCGAGTCAAAAGTTATGACTCTTAGAAGTCCCTGCATCATTCTCATCTCGTTGAAAAGAATGAAGCTCTTGCAAGTTCCTATCCTCAAACTGCTACCATTTTGACTAATCCAGCTTCTTCAATTCCCACTATATAATTAATGTTCTATATTTTTTGGTAATGATCTTACTGTATCAAATACCTAAATATTCAAGTCCTCTTGAATGAAATTCTACTCATTACTGGTATTCAAATTATGTGGCAATTTTTACTTCATCTTTGCAACTGTCCCTAGATTCATCTTCCTCTTATTTTTATTAACCCACCTCCTATTCAACATCATCTCGGCTTTTAGTTTCCCAAATTCTATTTCTTGTGTATATACCTCAATAGCATCACCATTTATGTCTTCATCATATAATATAACATCATATGATCCATTACAACAATTTGTAGAATACCCTTGAAAATAAGCATATACCTCATTAATAAACAAATCAGCAACATCTTCATTAAAAACCTTATTATCAACAATCATTTCATCATTCTTAGTTTGAACATTAGAATAAAATAATTGAAAATGATACGAAGAATTATATACAACTATGTTTACCTTGTCTTGTTCATTGCTTGATGTCAAAACAATCATAGGTAGACTTACCATTTCATTTTCTACCTCGTCCTCTATCTTTTTGTTTCCTCTCATTCATTTTCATCTTTTGAATAACCTTTCTAATGTGTTATATGATCTTCTTCTTTCCCGATAATTATCACTTTTGCATCTCTAGGGAAATTCTTGTTGCCAATTATTTTAAGGCTTGAGCCAATATTTGTACATCCTACTTAAATTGTTCTAAATCTGCCTTCTCAACTTCCTTCTTCTTCACATGTGTGTCTTTCCTCTTCTCTTTTTTTCTTATT
This sequence comes from Thuja plicata, assembly GCA_018584345.1. NCBI lineage: Eukaryota > Viridiplantae > Streptophyta > Pinopsida > Cupressales > Cupressaceae > Thuja > Thuja plicata. The sequence goes on from MU225440.1 coordinate 26,683, forward strand.
TCTTCTTTGGTCAATCCTCACTCTGCAAGCACCTCTTAAAAAAATTCATCTTCCTTCAACCAAATCCCTTTAAACCTGCTTCCACTTTGCCTTTTTCTACCTTGGTCTCTTCTCTTCCCAACCTAGTCTTTTGGAAACTAGGTTCTGTCTTCAACCCACACAAATAGAAACACACAAACCCCAAACTCAATTTCTGAAACCTTGTGAGCTCTGATACTAGGTGATGTAGCCAAAATTCCTTTAACAATTAGCAAAAAACATAAGAGAGCTAAGAAATATAGAATATTCTTATAATTCCATTTATTCTCCATTGTTCCTCCAACTACCCCTCATTACAAAGAGAATAAACCCATTTTAAATACAAATCCTAAAATTAACTTTTTTGGTAGTTTTTTGCCATTTTTGGTAATATTTAAAACAACTCCTAAAAAGATGAATGTTTCTGTGATCCTTTCTAAAACTAAGACAAGATGAATTGCCAACTAACCTTGAAAATTGGAAACACGATTTTGTAGTTATTGAAAAAGACAATTTTCAAAAAACTAAAAAAGAAACACTAAAAGTTGAATTTGAGGCCTCGTATGATGGAATTTGGGCCCCCAAAAATGTTGACATCTGGTCCAATTAAATTTGATGTTTTATAAACATTGGAAGATGAGTTTGTCTATAAACTTTTAGCCCAGATAGACAACTGAGTCAAAAGTTATGAGCGTTAGAAGTCCCTACATCACTCATTCTCATCATAAAGGAAAGAAAACCATTTGATTACAATCCTCCACACTTGTACTATCATCTCTAGAAAACACTTCATCCCAATCATTTTCAATTACTTGATCCAAATGTTTTGTGGCTTCAAATAAAGTATTGGTACAACATTGGAAGTATGTATAAAAGTCAGCCTAGTATGAAAATAGATTAAAATGGTTATGTAGGATATAAACATGACAATTTCATTCCTTTTTATCTTCTATATTCAAGTCTTGTTTGATTACAAATTATAATAGCGAAGAGACAACTATCTTTAACATGTTCTTGTTCAATATGGGTAGAATGTTAAAATTTTATCATATTATACACATGATTGGATACTGGATTGCAATCTAATAGGAGTATATTGGGCACTTTTATGCATAGCTTCTTTCTCAAATGAGTTATCTAGTAGATTTTTTATTTTATTTCCTATCCTACCCAGAATTCATTGTTCTATCAAAGTCCATGTGAGAAAACACCCATAAAACCAACATTTAACAAATAAATCAAATCACTAAGAGAACCCTTGTAGGTTTGTATAAATCTAACTTGGTTTAAATATTAATACATGTAGAAATATTAGCTTAGCTTGTGCAATGAGAATGCCTAATGTAGATATAACAAAACATTGTGCAAAGTAATCATAGAGCACAACCTTTTTGACATAGTAAGTATTCAATTTTTAAAATACAAAGTAAAATCTTGAAAAAATAATTTGTTTTTAAAATTTTAAAAAATAGGAATGATTTATTAAAATTTCTTTGTGGGTTGAGTATGTAAATTAATTTATATCTTTCTAGATTCATATTCTCGCCTATCAAATAATTATGAAGATCTATTTTTTTCATGTATATCAAGACAACAATAAGAAAATGGTGTATAGATATAACAACATAAGTGGTCATCAAGTTGTATCATTATATTACTTTAATAGTTAATGTTTAAAATTAAACAAGAAAATAGGAGAACATTTTACCACTTTTTTTTATAGATATAAGATGTAGAGTTTTTATTGGTAATTTAATCATTAAAACATATGATATTCAAATAAAATCATTTCCTAGTATCTATGAGGTTATATAATATGTAATGTACCCATCCCGAACACACTCAATAATTCAAAGACAAATAGAGATCAATGTATGACTAGTGTTTCCTGTACATGCAAATTTGATCTCCAACATGTACAACAATGCAAGCCACATGTTTATACAAATAAAATGAGCCTAATTTCCCTATACAATACTCATTATTCCTATATGCCACTCTCCCTCCAACCATACAATAACTACTTCATTCATATGACAAATTTGAATTCACCCCTTTATGTGACATAGTCAACCTTATCCACATTGTATGAAAACATTACCACACTTGTATGACTCATATTTAATCATACCCATACAACTATTATTGTAACCTTTGTTCCATGTATGCATGAAAACTATCAACCTTGTAAATGAACACATATATTGGTCTATCAATAAAAATATTATTGCTTGATATGTTATTTGAATATCTTGGCTGGATGCATTCAATATGGATAGTAATTAGACACATTGAAAACCAAGTATCTTTCCACTATTAATATTTTCTTAAAAATGAAGCGCTAATTTAGATCCACATCCTCCCAATATTTACAAACTATCAGACATAAGAATCTTGCAGATAGAATCAACCTGTATAGATTGTACACCAACAATAGGAATAAAAAACTAACAAATAGATAAATCTTGTATTATACAAATTTTTGTTTGTAAGGACGCTTCACAAGTTTGGTGCACAATGTGAAATATGAGAATGATATTTCTAACAATAAAATATGGTTGTTTCTAACCACCGAAATTGCAATTACATAATAGGGAGGGTCTTGCTCCTGCGAAGCTGCAAACAACCAAACCATCTTCAGCCTCCAGCTTCGAACAATACAAAGAAGAGTTCAAATACATTTCATGATGATTTACAATGCCCAACCATATCCTTATAAAGGGATCAAACAAGTGTCTAGAAAGTTACAATAGGTCACATGCCAACATTATTTTATTATTTTGGCCTCTTTATTTAATTATTAAATTTATTAATTACATAAGACCTTATAATATTATTTAAATTTTAGGCCCACTTAATTAATTAAATTTATTAAATTGGGGCATTATAGTCATCCCAACCCAAATATTTCTTGCCCTCAAGAAATCTATAAATTGTCTCCCATATGACAAGCTCTAAGATCCCAAACCATGCACAAACACTTATAGCCATATTTGTTGAGAACTCGATGTTGCATCATGATCAAATTCACATGCTCCTTAAACCTTATAGATCCAATGTTATGTAAATTTCCAATAAGCTTCTTCTACTCTAATGTGATATAAATAAGGCCTTTCCCAAAGTTTCCATGAAAATAATTATGATCCTTTGATGTTCATTTCTCATCTTCAACAAGTGTTGGTTCCTCATTCCAGGACTCATATGATGCCACACAATTCCTGATCTATATTCCCAATGTTCTCTAAATGCTTCAACCAACTGTAGATTTTTTTCATTTGAAGGATCATTAGTAGAGTTTGCATCTCCATAAAGTTGATTGACCAAATTTGGCTTGACGAAAATCATGTAGGCATCTTCTTCACTCTTGTGGTTTCCTTGATTTGGATGTACTCCATTTGAAGGGATAATTTTTTATTCTTGCTTGTATATATCCTCCTCTGGTTGAATTAAATTTGTGAGCATTTATTTATTTTCCTTAGGGCACAAGGTGTTATGTTTTTTATTATCAATCTCTTATCTAAGATTATTGTTGTGGATTCTATTACCCTTGGAGTTTGCCTACTTCATCCTTAGGTCTATGCAGTCCTTGAGAGATATGTCCATATATCATCCACCATCAACCCAGTCCTGCTTCAATTTCTTCAACAAATCAACCAAAGTGGTCATATATGTATTTCCTGATCCTCAATCCTTAGAAGGAAGGCTGGCATCGTCGACCTTGTATTGAACCATTTTGAAGCTCCATTTTTCCTTTCTTTTGTCAAGTGATTGAGCATCTCCTCCATTTTTTGTTGTCCTCTTGATAGGGTCTTACTAATATCTTGTTGAATTCTTATTAACTCCCTTAACAAGGTTGTTATATATGCATGTACATTTCCCATTCCATCACTAGGTGCCATGATTCTCCCAAAAATATGGCAAGATAACCTGGCTTCAAGATACTGCTATAACGTACATGTCTCAAAAATAGTCAATAATACAAAGACAAATAGAGATAAGGGTACAAGTAGTGTTTCCCATACAATAAAGTTTGATCTCTAATGTATAAAACAAGGCAAGCTACATGTTTGTACAATAAACTTAAACTAAATCTCCTATGACACTCAATCTTCTCATATGACACTCTCCCTCCAACTTTACAAAAACTAATTCAGCTATAAAACAAATATGAATTAACCCCTCTATACAGCACATCCAAACTTCACCACACTTGTATGACTCTTATTTCATCATACCCATATGGCTATTATTCTAACCTTTGTATGGCTAAGCAAACCCATATGACTATAACCTAGAGCCTTTGATAATTTTAGATGTTCCATGTATGTCTGAGTACTCTTGAACTTCAAAACAAACACAAATATTGGTTTGTCAATAATTATGTTATTTCTTGATCTGTTGTTCAAATATGTTGGTTGAATGCATTCAATATGGCTAGTAATTAGATAAACAAGCAACCCAGTATCTTTCCATTATTAATATTTTCTTGAGTATGAAGCTTCAATTAAGATCCAAATCCTCCAAATATTTAAAAACCATCACAAATATGAATATGGAAAATAGAAAGAACCAGTACAGATCACATATCAATAATAGGATTGAAACACTCACAAATAGATAAATCTTGGATTATAGAAATTTGTCTTCATAAGAATACTACATGAATTTAGCACAAAATGTAAAATATCAAAATGATACTTCTAACGACATACTAGTGTGGCTGCTAACCACCAAAACTACAATTATAAATTAGAGAGGGTTTTACACCTCCTAAACTGTAAACAACCAAACCACCTTTAGTCTACAACTTATAAAAATACAAAGAAGAGTTCAAACACACTCCATGATGATTTACAATGCTTATCCATCTCCTTATAAAGGGCTCAAAGGATTGTCAAGAAAGTTACAATAGGTCATAAGCGAACATTATTTTATTATTTGTGCCCCTTTATTAGGTAATTATATTAATTAGTTTAACTATCCCTTATGGTAATAGCTAAATTTTTGGACCACTTAATTAATTAACTTAATTAAATAATGTTATTGAATTGGGGACATTGCATAATAGATCCTTACAACTACATTAAAAGTATAAAAAATGTCAAATATGAAATTGTGCTAATTTTGAAAAAGAATGGATGAAGAAAATTATAAGTTAAATTACAATATCAACCACTATGTAGATTCATCTGTCAAATTAAAAAATTATTTTATTAGGGGAAAGGATCTGATACCTAAGTGCATTTCAAAAGCTATGATAGCAATTTTGATTTAATACTCATACTTGTTGATTTAATGTCCAATATGTTGACAACATTACAGTGATAGTTGTAACTATAAAGTTGTTATTCCTAACAATGGCTGACCAATAATTGAATAAAATATGTCCTTTAGTTTTAGAACAAACCCTTCATGTGATGCTACATCAGCTGCATAAGTATGGATGCCCCTTTACATGACCATTGACATCACTTTTTGTGCTTTTTTGGACACCTTGGCAAAAAGTATGTTGATGTGCAATCATATTTGGTGATGTGGCTTTGAAAACTTAGTTGTATGCAAGGGACTTGTAAAGTAAGTTGTTAAAAAATGGGAGTGATTTGAAATTTCCACATAGAATTTTGAGAAATACAAGATTGGGATGCTCAAATTCTATATCCTCTCTCCTAATTACTAACCCACTTTTTCCTCATATAATCATCACTTTATACAATGAGTGTAGGTTAATTGAACCATATAATATTATTTGGCTAGGTTTCTTGTGAATCCTTAGAAAAGAGGGACAACCTATAAAATCACTTCTCCATCAATTAACATAATTATATAATTAGTCTATGATGTTTCAATTGACATAGAAACCAACAAAATGCTCTAAAAAACTTAATACATTAAGAGAAAATAGTCTTGATCTATTTAAGGTTAACTCAGAATAAATTTTAAATAAAAGAGAGGGATATCTAAAGTTCAACAACCTTACGAAGCCCATTGTTAATGGTAGTGTTACAAGATAACTTGGCAATTTGTTTTTGTTTTATTGTACTTTTAAATAGAGGTTTTCAAATCATTTTGTAATTTTGTGGCTGATTTCCTCTCTAGATTACAAGTTCCTAATGATCCTGTAGCAATTGATGACAACTTCCTAGATGAACACCTATTCTCTATTGCAACCTACAATCCATGGTATGCTGACATTGCCAATTATCTTTCTATAGGAAGAACACCACCTCATTTTTCACCATGTGAATGCCAACTGCTGGTTGAGAAGAGCTTCAACTTTTCATGGATCTCCAGATTTATGTTCTACACAGGTCCTAATCAAGTCAACTGCAAATGTGTTCATGAAGATGAGACATATGACATCCTTAGGGCTTGTCATGATGAGCCATGTGGTGGCTATCTTGCAGGAAAAAGGGCAACATACAAGGTTTGGACAATTGGTTATTACTGGCCTACCTTACATTAACATGCAACTAAGCATACTAGGCACTGTGACTAATGCTGGCAGATAGGACGCCCCACCAAGTCTGATGAAATACCCCTGTAGCCTCAGATGGTGGTAACACCATTTGACAAGTGGGGCATCGAATTTGTTGGCCCCATTGAGCCATCTTCCCATGGTAAGTCTTATATCTTAGTATGCACTGATTACGCCACAAAATGGGTTGAAGAAGAAAAAGAAATGAGGCATGTAAGGGATCATAAGTTAGCAGATTTTCTCTATGAGTTTATTTTTACTAGGTTTGGTGTGCCTCAAGAAATAGTAACAAATCAAGGGGTACAATTAACCTCTAATCTTATTGTTGAACTGATGAATGACTACATGGTGAGGCATGGTAAATCTTCACCATACCATCCTCAGCCCAATGGGCATGCTGAGATCACAAATCGAGAAATAGAGGCCATTCTGACCAAAACAATTGTTGTTCACAAAAAGGACTGGGCTACCCGCCTTCTTGAATCAATTTTGGCCTATCTCACAACTTGGAAAACCACTACTGGATTTACTCCTTTTGAGTTGGTTTATGGAAAATCTGCCTACATGCCTATTGAGTTTCACCATAAGACTCTCAGGACGACATTGGAGTTAGATATTACTCTTACTAAGGCACAAGAGGACATGTTCCTACAGCTTAATGGATTGGATGAGTACAGGAAGTTTGCACTTCACACCACAGAACTGATACATAAGTAAAGAAAGAAGTGGCATGACAGATTCATCAAAGATAATAAATTTTCCTTTGGTGATTGGGACTTTCTTTATGACTCCCACTATCAGCATACTCCAAGAAAATTTCAAACACATTGGTTAGGGACCTATAAAATAGTCTCAGTTTTTATAATGGTGCAGTTCAACTATCTACAATTGATCCTGTTAGATTCAAACTCCTTGCAAATGGGCATCGTCTTAAGATGTATCACAAGATTGTGAGTCATCAAGACTTCCTACAACAATTCTAGCAGAGCTTAGGCAGCTCCACTCCTGCAACCGAAGCATCTAGGTCTTCCACCTAGATTTCTGCTAAACTATGATTTTATCACAACTTCCGTAGTAAATATTTCACTCCCGTGAATTGTTTTCTCCGTAATAAAAATCCACCTCACCTCCTCTCTCTGCCATGTGACCAATCCATCGCATCACTCCATCAGTTTGTGTAGCATAGTAGTACACTCTTCCTACAACCACTCTCAGGTTAGTAACACATACTTTTGCACATGTATTATTTTATTCATTTATTATTTTGAAAAGAGTGTTCTTTTATTTTTCTTTTTCTTGCATGCAATGGCTTGGTGGGACCCATGCCTTACACTTAGTTGGGGGGAGGGGTTAGTTATTTAATACTTTTTAAAAAATATTTCCAAATCAATTTTAGCATGAAAAAAGGCAAACTATATTTCTTTCTTGTCTTTTCACGGTGACCGCCATCATGTTGGAGCTTATCTGTCCTTCCGTGATTAATTCATCATGATTTAAAATCAATTTAAAGTTAAGGTTCACTTAATAATGGCATTTTTGTGATGTGTTCAGGTGGTGCACCTTAAAACACACGAAAGTATTTATGAATACTATTCGAAATAATGCTTATTTGCTTGGAATTAAAAGCTATTATGTACTTCAATTTTTCTCGTAACAAGCACCTTGCATCCATAAGAAGTCTTGCATTTTTTCAGTTTTCTGTAGCATCTGTGGAGCTCCTACAGAGCCATTTTTGTCAATTCTAATGGGTGGAGACCTGTAGAGGCATGAGGCTAGAGATCATACAGTTCTACTTGGGGACCCGGCCACCTGTGAATTGTTTCATGGAAGGGGATGGTTGGATTACTGCTTAAGCTTTAATGGCTTTGATGAAGAAATTTCTTTTCAATTTCTAAATAATCTGAGCAATGGGTTTGTAGTAGTTAAGGGCCTAAGGATAGAATTCTAAGAGGACATTGTGGCAGAAGTTTCAAATTTTCCATAGGAAGGAGAAAAGTGGATTAAGGATATTGACTTGCGCTCAGCCAGGGCACAATTTACCCTACATGGTGACCCATGGTTGGATATCGATAAGAAGTAGGGCACTCAAGAACATCATTACCTATGGAGTTTATGCAGCCAGCTACATTCATATTATCCTACTTCACTTGCGAGGACCATTACAAGTACCTACATGGACTGCATTTCAAGATTCTGAGTGCCCTTCGCCATGAAAATAGGCCAGTAAACTTACCTAGTTTTATATTTAATATTGTGAAAAAGCAGATGTCTCTGGTACACTCAGGAAAAGCTCAATCTATTTCTCATCACTGTTTAATTAAGTTTTTTGTAGAAAGGGAATTAATTAAACAATAAATTGGGACTTGGGAAGAATTCTTGGCCATGAAAGAAATAGCACCTAGAGTGGTTGTCCCTAGAGGCCAGGGTGTAGGTAGGAGGGTTAATATGGCAATTGGGGTTCATAAAGTAATTCACAAAATAGAACCCATTCCTGAAGTGTCTTCTTCTAGACCTACCGTATCTAGGAAAAGAAACTGTAATGTTAGTACTCTTGTGTCTAATAAAAAGAAAGGAAAAACTAGGGAAGCCAATATCACTATTGATACTTAACCTTCTGAGAAAACTAGGTCTACTGACATGAAGGATAAAGGTAAAAACATAGAGACAGAGGGTATGACTCCAGAACAAAAACCACCTGATAATGAAAATTTTGGTAAAATAGCTGAAGAACCCTTTCCCTCTCCCAAGGAGGCAACACCAGAAGAACCTCCTATAGCCATTACAGAGGAGGTGTCCTCCAACAGGAAGAAATGCAAGGAGCCTCTAAGCTCTTTTTAAACCCCTATCAAAAAAAGTGCTAGACTTTCTGCTAGTACTAGTAAGGTAGACAAAACCCATGATTCAGTTATAAATGTTGACTCCTCTGAATCTGTAGAGAAGTCCTCTTCGGAGGCAACAGCTCCAAAAAGAACATATAGTGACACCCTATCCCACGTTATGGATGATGAAGCTACAACTGATCCACAAATTGATTGCATCCACATAGATAGCGATAAATATTTTGAGGAGACAGGGGGGTTTTTCTATAACTCTGTCGGGCATGATACCGATGACAGTTTAGAAAATCTACCTCCTGATGAATTCCCTATAGTAGATGAGGACATTGTTGAGGAGGTGTTTGAACAAATGAGTAGACATGGGTTGGACACACTGGTCAAAGCAGCTGAGTCATCCCGAGTGGATGATTTGATAAAAACCCTTATCATATGGAGAGGAAAATATTCCATTGATGAATCCTACCAAACAAATGATTCAGTGAAAACTCATGACAATGGAAAAGAGGCTACTTCCACTGAAGAGGAAGTAGTAAAAATTCCTCAATCTACATTTGGGTGGATTAATATTCTTCAGCAAGAACCCATGCCACCACCAGATTTATTCACACCTTTAGCAGCAGGATTGAGTTTGTACCAAAATTTTACTTGGGAAAAGGCACAATGGGAACTGGAGATAGAAAAAATGAAAAAGATAATTGAGGAACGGGCTTGTCAACTTGAACACAAAAAAAATTGGATTGCAGTATTGGAGAGGAGAATTGCGTAGATCACTGAATTGATTCCTGCAACAATGGCATGTAGGTCACCATCTCCAGTTTATGCTTTGTTCCTTAAAGAACAATTTGTTAACTTTCAATTGACAAGGATTGTAGAGGGATTAAATCCTTCTATTTCTAAACCTCATGAATTTTATGATGCCTTCCAGTTAGCACCCATTCCCATCAAAAAACTGTTATGTGAATTATATTTACACAATCTAGCTGTGCCAGACAATAGGGATTGAAATTCACTTTTGTACGTGGGGGATGTGAAGCTTAGGGGAGTAATGTCCTGGATAAAGAATGAGATTAGCAGAGAGCATCACGCTCTACCATATAGAGAGAGTGAGATAAACACACCCCTCATGATGAGACCTAAATTTCAGAGTTCTAAGCAGACTTTCCTTGATTAGATATCAATCACAATGAATCCTAGTGGGTCTTGCAAGGTCCTTCCAGTCAGAGAGCAGGTATACATAGATTGGGAGTTCAACATTCATCACATGATATTGAGGTTGCGATTGTAGCTTGTAGATAGAAGTGGATACAGGTGCCCCATGAATTAAAAATCAGGGAACCTCACTCTCCACAAAATTTAACTCTTGCTACTCACAGAGCCCCATGGTTTATAATACTAGGCCGAACACAACTGCATTATTGGATGACCTTAAGGTTCCTACCGCCAATCCTCCTGTAGCCTTTACTAGCAGTAAATGAGAGTGTACAAGACCATGATATGATTGAGGAAAGATAGAGGTGGGACAGACTTTCAGACAACCATGGATATTTCAACTATGTTTTTCATGAACCAGGTGACAAGACTGCTAGTAACCTGAGGCTTAGGGTCAGGGTCCGTAATTTCATGATTGTTGGGGACCAGCAATAGTGTAGTTGGGGGGAATGATGAGCCTCTTAAAAGGCCATCTTTTCCATGTTTCTTACTTTCTTTTCCAGCAGTTTTCTTATGAAATAGAGACTTTAAACTTATGGTTTATATGTATATTTTATATATGTAAAGACATATGTAGGTAAATGGATGGTAGGAGCATGATGTATTTTTCTTGGAAATGTTGGATAGAAGTTGCAGGATATAAGTAGTTGCATGCTAGTAAATAATCCTATCTCCTATGCTACGTTTATGGGTAGTCTCCTTCATGTAGCCGAATGTTGTGCAAGAGTATCAAATGGAAACTAACACTTCTTTCTTAGTATTAAATGATAAGATATATTTATGTGTCAGAAGTTGTGTGTGCTAACCATTTTGTAGGAATCAAGTCATGGTGCATTCAAGAATAGTAGCGTGGTGTTGGAGTCAATAACAGTCATTGCCTATAGAAGCACCAACATAAAAAAGGAATTAAGTAAGCGGTTGAAGAAGGGCGTGTTGAAAGACTTTTGTGGAGGAAAAATTCAATTCAGTTCCTAAGTAAACATCGCGCGCAAATCTAGAACCACTGTATGCTATATTCTGGGATGAACTTGAAGACTTTCTGTTGTTGTTTGATATTTTCTGTTATGAGCACTTTGTATCCATTAGTGATCCTCGTTAATCCAGAGTGATCCTAGATTTAGGGAGTAGTGTAGTTTCTCTTTAAATAAGATGACTTTTGTAACTCTCAGGAGTTGTGAGTTAGTTGATATAATTTCTGGAATAGAAGTTGGCATTGTAATACTATTTTTACTTTCCAAGTACATTTTCTCCATGAATGAATAGAGTGCATAATTTGAGTTTCAATCTCTTATCTCGATTGAATTTCTATTCACTCATCCAAGGGGGAACACTTGGTGAGTGACTCACTTTATTAGATGAGAAGTTATTTCCTTGTTCATTAAGAAGTAGCTAGAACTTTGTTGTTCCTATAGCCACTAGAATAGAACTGGTGGACTATTCCTCCAGCATAGGCAAGTAGAGTAACCCGTATTTGTGATTACTATTTTCTTAGAGCAACGCATTTACTTGAGATAGTGTAGATTCCTGAAGCTTAATGTATTTCAATTCCATAGGATTAGCCATGAGAATCAAGAAGGTTTGAAGCATATACTTTGCAAATACCATTCCAAGTTTACGTCCCTGGTCGATAATTAAATGAGACTAAATAATCTACTTAGCAGCCATTTAGGGTGTCCTATCCTGAAGTAGTAGTCCAATGCTATGTGTTTCTAAGATAATTGTTTATCCAAGCAACCCCCAGCCTTATGATTGTGGGTCAGTGTCAAGAAAGGAGGGTTCTCAGAAGAACCAAAGCATCACGAAAGTGACTAAAAGCTATGTAGAAACTGAAGAAAATAATTGCTAAGATGGAGTATTGACAGATGGAGCACTGAGTACAAATCCAACTTCAACAGATTGATGTCGATTTGTAGATATATGTCATGTGTGAAAAATTGATCAGTATGGTGACAGTAGACAGACACAGTGAGAATTACTGGTGACTGACGTGAGAGATATTCTCAAGTAAATAAATCTGAGTAATAGATAGGCATCAATAGGCAGACACAGGGAGAACCACTGGTGACTAATGCGAAGTAGATCTTGAAAAGTAATAGGATAGTGTTCCCTAGACCAAGAAGGTTGCCCCTAGCATATGACCAGTTTCAATCCATGTAATTTGGTTTCTTAATGGTAACTGAGAGCATGTGGACTCCCAATAATCTAGGTTAGATTGCCTAGATACCTAATAGATTATCGCCTTTCAAAGGACTGTCCCCAGAATGAGGCTCAATCTTCAGGAGTCAGGGTTAGATTGCCCCGATACCTATTCATTGAAAGATAGTCACTAGAGATAATTTTTGGTTTATGCATCAAAGTGCCTATTGCTAGGTTTTCACCAAGATGATCATTGTCTCAGGACTTTGTACAATTTTAAGGATTTTTTCAGGACATTTTACAATTTTTAGTCTTTTTAGAGATTAATCGTTCTCAAGAAAGATCACATTGGTTCACCCCCAATGTCTAGCAAGGTGTAGGACATTGCAGATGGATTAGAAAGTTTGATAGATAAGACGAATAGACAATGATGGATGAAGAGGGTGAATGCAACCCTCAAGGATAGTCTCCTCAAGAGTACCCAAGCTAAGGAAAAAAAATTATAGCAATGTAGGCTCATGGAGCAGTGTTGGATAGCATATAGGATGATGACTAGATGTCATGAAAGAACGTGGTCCAAAAGAATGGACATGTCAAGAAATTTTTGAGAAACTATTTTTCAATTTTGATCAAGACCAAGGGGACAATTAGATATGATAGGATATAGAAATGATAGCACAATTAGGATAAAGGATGATGGAGGTCTAAGTGAATGTTTTGGGATTATGCTAGGAATTATCAGAGATAGGAATGATAGGCTTGGTATAAGAAAGATCATGATAGGATGCCATGGATGAGAGCAAGTGAATACCCTGATGGAAAGGATAATGCATGGCAAGAGGCATGATACTCATGGATAGGCTCAACCTTGTCAAGATCATCAGAAGGAACATGGATGTGCATGAGCTAGATAAATGTAAGATATGATGGATAAGATGACATGGAAGGAACTTGCCCCCAAGTGAAGAGTGCAAGTAGGAGGAATTATGCATGATGCCTATTTGCTAGGTTTCCATCATGGTACTTATCCAAGGTGCCACAAGAATTATTTTTCACCATAGGATGGATTGATTTCTCTTTACTTTTGCTACCAAGGTGCCTATTTACCAGGTTTTCACCAAGGCACTTTTTCATTTTTTTTTTTTTTTTGTTTTTTGTATTTTTGATTTTTTTGTTGTACATCCAAATTGCTTCCAAAAGACTTGGGAATTGTGGATGAATAGGGCTGATATGACTGGTTCATATCAATGGGTTGATAGGGATATTTCTAGGATGCATGTCTTTGTTGATCTTGACAGGAGATAGGATAAGTGGATGATAAGATAGTATTGATAAGCATGGTGGATGGAGGGACATACATACCCAATATAGATGGAAGGTTTGATGGTTTCAGCTTTGAGAGATAAGGACCAAGAATAGACTTAGAGGATGGTGAAGGAAAATAATTATGTATGAAAGGAGGGGTATAAGGCGTGGAAGGGATATCAACATCTTTAGAGTGACCTGTATCTCCAAGGTGCTTCTCTTTAGAATTCATCTTCATATCAATAGGTGCATGAGTAGCTTTGATAGGAGGATCTAAAGCTTGAGGGGATTTATCATTATGCAAGAGATTTTTAGGAATTATAGTTTCTTGTGGTGGATATGGAGAAGAATTACAAGGAGATAATGGGATGCTCTGATCTTGACAAGGATCATGAGATGGTGCACAAAGGATACTTTGCTCTTGATTTTCAATAGGTTCCTTAGAGACGGTGGAAATGATATCTTGATCTTTCTTGGGAGATGGATAAGATATGGGAGATGTAAGAGTTTCTTCTGGGAATGAATGGAAGGGGATGATAAAATCATTATGAGACTTTTGAGATGTGTGACTTTGGTCAACCATTGGATAAGGATGGATGGTGTCATGATCTTGATCATTATTGATATTTCTTTCTTCACACTTTGTATTGTCTCCTTGATATGGAGCCACTTCTAAGGATGAGATAGGAGTGTTGTATTGCATGAAGGATTCTTGACACGCTGATGGAGAATCCTTTTGAATAGGCATGATAAGCATTGAAGCACATGGAAGCTTTGGGTCTATGATCTTTGAAGCCTGAGAAAGGCTTGCATATGTATGCTGATTAGCTTGGATATCTTTTAGAGGTAGTCCTTGATGGTAGACATACTCATCATTAAGCTCAGTTCTTTACAGAGATGATGAAGCTTTAGCAGATGGAGGAATGGTGGAAGAAGTAGATGTGATATGGGAACCATTGCTAGACATGGATTCATGATATTGATCATGCTTGAGATTAGTATCTTCACTAGATGATTCATTAGGATTTTCCACTTTGATTATGCCATCATCTATGAGATCTTGGATTTGATGTTTCAACTCCATGAAATATGAAGTTTTATGCTTGTTATGCTGATGATATGCACAATATGGACTCAAGAAGATGAATCCACATGATGTGGCTTGAGGCAATGTGATGAGATTATGCTCAAGAAGTTCCTCTAATGTTGACTTATAAGATTTTCCCAAAGGAGTAACGATTCTCTCTAAAAGATAATTAGATGCTTCTTGACTTGCAATATCTTTCTTTTGTGGATAGAAAAGAATTTCATCTAATTCTGCCACAGTTTCCTCTACATTCCCTTGATCAAAGATAGGATGATCATAAAATCGTTCTTGATCAAAGATGGGATTGTCATAAAATTGTTCTTGATCAAAGATGGGATTGTCATACCAAGATTTATCCATGTTGGAAGAAAGTGGAGAGATGTGAGAATCACGATCAAATAGCAAAGGACAGGTTGATCATAATGAGGATTCATCAAATGAAGTATCCTTTTTCCCCTTTAATCTTTGGAGTTTAGATTCCAAAGTTTGAAGTTTTGTTAATAAAGTTTCCCTAAGAATATCTTCTTCGCTTTTAGATATTGTAAGATTGTCTTGATGTGCTTTCTTAAAAGATTGAAGAGGAGGTATGATGCATCAGTTGATTGATTGACAAGTGCTAAAGTGATATCTAAAGTGCTGATTAAGTCAAAGACCAAAGGAAAAGGGAGATAATCTCCAAATGAGATAGAGATAGAAATGACTCCGATCTTGAGTCAAGGTTGACAAACCTACTCTCGCAACTCAGGATAAGGATAGTGTAGACAAAGATGATAAGATTGAAATAGATAATGGGTCCCTTGGACTAGCACAACAAAGTCAGATTTTGAAACAATGATAAGTCAGAATGTCAATAGATTGCAATCAAATATAGACGAGTAGTCATGTTGTTGAGAAAAAAGATTTTGTGAAAATTCAGACAGAACTTTCGCAACAGAATATCAATTTGGACACAAAGTTGATAGATTTCTAGAGTTTGATAGTAGATGCAGAAACTTGTACAAGAGTTGATATCTAACACCTAGAAGTGCAGATTTTGAATCCGAATGATTAGTTTGATGTTGGTTTCAAATGATGTTTTTGATGTCTATTTGTTTTGATACTTCACCCATGCAAGACACATCAAGCAGAATGTTTGTTGTAAAAAATAACATATACACCACAATCCTAGGTAAGACAGGGCAATATCTGTTGAATTCCCACTTGAACCAAAGTTTAGCCACGCCTACTCATAGAGGACAACTTAGAAGCTTGGAGGCACGAGCTCCTCCTTATAGTGCACTCACTTCTCAGGCACACCAAGTTTCGAATCCCAAGGGTAATACTTCCCAAGGGACCGTTGTCTCTACTAAGAGCTGTGAAAGTGTGGGATGTCTTAGTCAATATTTAACCCTCCACACTAGAAGATAGAGTGTTTTGGATACTAGAACACAGTTTCTAGTAAGGGCATCCATTCAGGTGGTTATACTTGCGGTAGATTAGCTTCGTTATGGAGGCCTCCCAGTCTACAGAAGTTACGTTCTGTAGGTTTTTATGCACCACAAGGGTACTGAGGGAGATCTTCTTCCTGGTATAACATAATAAACACCTGTTCACTATGACACTAATCAAAATGACATTTTTTATATACTGGTTTGGAAGGGCTTGGCTTTAGCCTGTTATCGGTTGGGCAATCCACTCTCACTGGATCTGTTAAAGCTCTCGAGAGGTAGCCAAACTAAAAGAATTATATTGATTTCTCTTACACCCAAGATTCAAAAATGTGAGGGGATATGATTCATTCATATAATTCTTAGGATTAAAATCTAAAGGACACTTCAAACACAAAAATAAAATGACAATAATGTTTCTGGATTTTGGATCATCCCAAAAGGGCGAGAGC
Organism: Thuja plicata; assembly: GCA_018584345.1. NCBI lineage: Eukaryota > Viridiplantae > Streptophyta > Pinopsida > Cupressales > Cupressaceae > Thuja > Thuja plicata. The sequence goes on from MU225440.1 coordinate 43,629, forward strand.
ATAGTTTCCTGACATTATTTCCATCCCTAAAACATCAAATAGAAGTTCATTTTAGAAATTCTTGCATGTGTGTTCCTATTTTAATAAAACAAAAACAAGATACAAGCATAATGTTTAGCATTCTATCAATTAAGGCAACCTGCAAGAAGATTCATTAGTATTCTATGTTTTAGTCTTCTTTTTCAACGTCCTACAAACCACTGTTAGGTTGTAATCAACAAGATAAGTTAGAGAACCACAAAGCCCAAAAATTTTCAGCATTAGAAAAATCATAAAATCATAAATCTTATTGCATATTAAAAAACTAGACAAAAAAAATGCACTTTCAAAAAAATTGCATCCAAAAATGTTACCGTATGAGCCCGTACGAGGCTCTGGAAGCTGCAAATCAGAGGATTAAGCAAATACAGCCACCCAAAAGTGCAATTTCTAATAAATCCAAAAACCAAAAATAGAAATTAACTTTTCCACAGTGATCCTTGGGAAAGTCTACCCAAAATAAAAAACATTTGGTGTCAATTTGGACCAAATATGAGCAAGTTATGGTCGTTTAAAGTTAGACTGTAAAATTAAAAAATCCAATGGTGAATGAAAAACATTTTTGAAACCCTACTAACATCATCAAGATGTGAATTTAAAATTGATAGTTTAATGCACGTCACAGAAATCTAATATCCCTGCAAATAAAACATCTGAATGGGCGTCAAATTTAATGTCAAAGAAAAAATCTCACTTTGCAAAAATAAAAAGGGCCCTACTGACTTGGGCCATGTGGTGGATTTTGATTGGCTGAGGAGTGTGTTAGGGTTGGAGAGGGAGTGGCAAAGAAAACCATCCAAAGACTATTGCCAGAAATATAAATGTTAAATGTGGCCTTATTTAACCATACACTTCAACATGGTCATTGTTCACCAATGACATACAAGAATGGATATGAAATTATCCATCTTGCATGTCTGCATGAGTCAACCTGTTGCCTCCTATCTAGCTGGGGTTTTGAATAAGCTCTCAAAATTTAGAGTCCAACAACCTAGACCATTACTAGAATGGAGGATTTAATCTAGAAATGTAGTGCAATATTAATCTAGGAATGAAATATTGTCAAATTAATCTAAGAAATAAGCATGAGATTAATCTATGAAATTAACATGATAGTAAAATAGAAATAAGATTAATCTAAGAATGATTGAAAGAGGCTAAAATAGACATGATTAATCTTAGAAAATGATATTAGTCCATTGCATGAAAACTATTGAATTTGAAAATGCAGCAGTGATTCGATGCAACAATGAATTCTCCTTCCTTTTGAATGAGAAATGAGGTTCTTTTATAGACTGAGAGTCCATTCATAATAGAAAGTTTCCTTTGAGAGAAATAGTTAACTTATTGAAATCTAGTTGAGAATAGAAATTTTCTTTTGAGAGAAATAGTCAAGTGTTGTCTTTCTGAGTTTAACTGATTTGATTCTCGTTTAAATCACAGTTAACTCAAAGCTTCTATTTTTGAACTAGAGAGAAGATTTTGGAGAGAATATTTTATTAAATAAATAGAATATGACCTCATAAATGTATTTTCTCCATTATTTGAACAATTAAATTCAATTATTAAAATGAGGGTATTTATTTAAGAATTAAATATTATTTAATTCCTTTTTATATCACCACCACGTTTCTAGTAGATGCAACAACACCATCGCGAATGACAACATCATCAACATCAATATCATTATCAACGACAGAAGCAGCCACAACATCATCATCACGGGTGTCAGGAATTCTCTGAATTCACAGTAAGGGTAAAGCATCAATCGGCAGGTCTTCAGTCTGACTTACCCACTATTTTAAAAAACATTTTTTGTTCAACACCTATAGTACAACCTGCCAGGAAAATATAGTCCAACTTCTCCTCACAGATTGAGGGTTTTACCAAGACCACGTTTGCAAAAAAAAATGTGGTGGCCACCAATGCCAGAACTATCTTTCATCGTAAAGCAATTGTTCAGCCAGCTAAGCCATTTTTTGTAAACCCTCGGTTTCACTTCTCCAACAAAAAGCATCATGAAGGGTTCCACACGTTTGAAATTGGGGAGACTTCATCTATGGCTGATCAACCTCAACAACCTTGTGCAAAAGTTTTCCAAAATCCAAAGAAGGGTTTTGACTGGGAAAATGTCTTTCCAAAATTTCAAACTCAGAAACCCTTTCATCCAGGCAAGCAAAGGGCTCCACACAAGCCTAGAACCTTACTTAAAGAAAAGCAGCCCATCTTCAATATCTGTAAAGGAATGCCTCCAGAATCTCCGTCAGGCACGAGGGAACAATTCACCAAGAGTAAAAAAGATGTGCCTGCAAGAGACAATGTTACACCACCAGTGATAGATTGATCAGCCTGAGCCCCCTTCATTCCAAACAAATCTAAGCAAGTATGGAAAAAGAAGAATTACCAAGATCTACGACACTTAGATCCTGGGATGGCTTTGATCACTCTTCTAGAAAACATGTTACAAATACCTATTGGTACACTATGACATTTGGCACTAATAGGTAAGTTTTCCTCTACCACTTTGTCATTTTTAGTTATTAAGGAATGGGCTATGCAGTCGCTTCAAGGGATAAATTTTTTTTTCTGTATTGATTCTGTAAATCAATTATTTGTTGCCATTTTTCATTCTAAAAGTGACAGAGATCAGGTTAATAGACATAAATATTGGTTCTGTAAGGGATTGGGTATTTTCATGATGCCTTGGGTCCCTAATTTCAAACCAGAGCCCAATGTTGCTCGCTTTTCCCATACTAGATTTCTTTACCTCTGCTGCCATTAGAATACAGAGAGCCAGAGATCTTAGAATTCATAGAAAATAGTGTGGGGATTTTTGTTCAACATGACCTCATCCCTTTCGAGGCCCCTCATCATGATGTAAGAATATGCATCTTAATGGATACTCAGAAAACCTTTAAACAAAAGATTGTAATTACATCAAAATGGGGGGAGTGGGTCCAGAACATTGTGATAAATGACCCAGTCACAATCCACCGATATCAGCATAGACTTGGACACTTAAACACTGAATATCAGAAGGGTAAAATAAGTAACATTAATGTATGTGCAGATCACAGCTCTGACCCATCGACATGTGTACAACATACCAAGATGATGAAACACAAGGATCAAGACAAACTATACAAAAATAGCGAGGTCCATGCAAATTCAGATATACAAACAGTATGTTTGGAGCAGAATATGCCAGCAAGAATTTTTGTAATGATCTACCACATTTTATTTTACATGGCCTATCTAAACTGGGAATATCACTACAACAGTAGAACTCTAGGGATGCTAGAATCCAATACCCCTATCTCAAGTGCATCATGCATTGATGAAGTTGTGCAACAATTAATATTCTGTGAATCCCCACTTATCCTAGCTCTTACTAATGAGATACAAGCAGAGGAACAAGACAAGATATCATCTGTAACCATGACCTTAGAAAGGGGTTGTGAGATGTCTGGAAAATTCATAGAGGTAAAAACAACATCTTTCGCTAACAGTAAAGAGGAGTTCCTTGAAAATTCAGATCTAATGGAATTACCATTATATGTTGCAAATGATGGCTCTATTAATGATAATCAATTGCTTCAAGATTTTCTGTTGGATTCCATCATACACAGGGGATGGGAGTACAGTGAAGAGGCACCTTTAGAATTTGCAGAATATCATCCAGTCACTGAGCTTCCTAATGTTTTCTATCCAATAAATAGCCAAAGCATGGATGAGGCATGTCTTTATCCAGAGGCAACAATAACGACTCAAGATTTGGTCGGGGTTCCCTCATTTGGAGAGGTAGAGCATACACATAAAATGCCTCAAGATATTGAAATACTTGACAATCTCAATGGTTCCTCCAGACAATGCATTCTCTCAATAGAACAATCCCCTTCAAAATGTGTTCAGGTTTCAAAGACTCCAAGGTCAAGAGGGTGAAAACCAAAAACCTCAAAAATTAAGGAAGAGATAGCAGTCGGTATCCAATCCACATTGGATGACATATTTGTTTCCATAAAGAGAGTGAAAAGGAGGATGAGAGGTTCTCCTTGTCCAAAATGAAAATTGCATCATGGAATGTCAGAGACATTAATGCCTCTAAAAGAAGAAATAGAATCAAACAAAAAATTGATTCTATACATGCTGATATAGTTCTTCTTCAGGAAACAAAACTGAAAATTTTGATAAAACTTTAGGAAATTGGGCAGCTTGGTTGTCCCTTCATCAACAAGGAATTGGGGCTTATGGAGGCTTAGCTATCTTATGGAATCCTAAGACTGTCAACATTAAAAAGATCAGACAGGACCTTCATTGCAAAATGGTAGAAGTGACCAGTTTTGATTTTTCATTAATCTTATTTAACATCTATGGTCCTACATCTACCCAAGATAAGAAAAAGTTATGGAACTGTTTAACATCTCAAATTCAAAATCTCACCGATCAAAATGTAATACTTAGAGGTGACTTCAACGCGATCCTTAACATGTCAGAAAAAATAGGTGGTATATGTCCACCTTTAAGAACCATACAGGACTTCTCTTCACTGTTATCAGACAACAATCTGATGGATGTGGTTCCATCCTCCGGTACATTCCCATGGACAAACAAGAGAGAAAAATTTTCACAAATTTCTAGTCGATTGGATAGGTTCCTAGTATCACAAGAATGGAAGCTCATAAATGTTCATTTCCAATCGGATATCCTCCCATTACCAGGGTTAGATCACTTCCCAATAATGTTGTCCATAAACAATGCAAGAGTTTCGAATAGTCACAAACCATCATTCAAATTTGAAAAAATGTGGCTTAGGCACCCACAGTTCTTGCCTTTGATTAAACAATGGCGGGTGAGTTCACCATTTGTGGCAGGAACTAAAATGCATCAGCTGGCAATGAAGCTGAAACATGTCAAAAGCTATATCAAAAAATGGAATGAAGTAGTGTTTAAAAACATATTTCAGCAAAAAGATTTGGTCAAACAACAATTGTCACAATTACATGAGCATACTATACAACATGGTATGGATAATGACACATACAACACACACAGAGAACTCCAAGAGGAATGGGAAGAGTTCTGCTCTCGGGAGGAAGAATATTGGAGATAGAAATCATGGGAACTATGGCTTAGAGAAGGAGACAAGAATACTAAATTCTTCCATGCTTCAGCAAAGAAAAAAAGAGAAAACAACACAATCTTTTCTATCACTGAAATGTCTTCGGGGAAGACATTAACAAATGCTCAAGAAATCCAACATGAAGGAGTTATCTTCTTTGAAAATCTGCTTGCTCCTGCTCAAGCTCCATCCCCATCTCAAGATCAGCTTAATGAAATTCTTGTTGCTATCCCATGCATAGTTACACAACGAGATAACCATATGCTAATGACCCCCTTTACTATTCAAGAACTCAGACAAGTGGTGTTCTCACTCCCATCAGATAAAGCCCGGGGCTTGGATGGCTATACTCCACTCTTTTTTCAAGCATGATGGGAGGTTGTTGGTTGGGAGTTGTTGGCAGCAGTGGAAGAATCAAGGAAAAGCAATTCAATGATAAAATATTTCAATACAACCAATATTGCTATTATACCTAAAATGAAAGATCCAAAATCATTTGCAGATTTATGAATTATATCACTTTGCAACACAGTATATAAAATCTTCACCAAAGCCATATATATGAGACTACAGAGTCTCATTCCTTCAATTATCTCCCAAGAATAGGGAGGCTTTGTCCCAGGTCGAGAAAGCATGGAAGGAGCACTAGTTGCCCATGAAACACTCCATTCTATTCAAAAGGATCAGTCACCTAATTTTGTTATCAAATTGGACATGATGAAAGTGTATGATAGAGTAAATTGGGATTTCCTTTTTCAAGTCCTTCTCAAATTTGGTTTCTCACAGCAGTGGTGTAAATGGATACGGGTATGTATTTCAGGGGCCTTGTTCTCAGTCATCATTAATGGAAACCCGGATGCATTCTTTCCCTCCACTCAGGGAATAAGACAGGGAGATCCAATATCCCCCATCCTTTTCATACTAATGTTAGAAGCTTTAAGTAGAAGAATCAAGAAGCAACATACAATGGGCTTTTGGAGTGGAGCAAAAATTGGGGGTACAGATATTTCAGTCACCCATTCCCTTTTTGCAGATGACACATTATTATTTGGAAAATCAGAAGTTAAGGAAGAAAAAAGAATAAAGTATGTCGTAGACCTTTATGTAGTAGTATCTAGAGAGAAAATTAATGCACAAAAGTCACAAATATACCTGTTCAATACTAGCCAATTCATCTCGACCAAAATTGTACAAGTTCTAGATTTTTCAGTGGACATCCTGCCCTCAAACTATCTCGGGATTCCGTTCTTTGTAGGAACAAACAAAGAAACTTATTGGTCATCTATTATGATCATAACATTGGCATGGAAATCAAGGTGGCTTTCCTTATCAGGCTGAATATTACTCATGAAATTTGTCCTCTCAGCAATTCCAAATTACTATCTAGTTGTTTTAAAAGCCCCATCATCAGTTATACAGCAAATACAAAAATTGATTAAAGGATTCCTTTGGAAAACAAACATGAGTGGGGATAAAAAGATACCTCTGATCTCATTAAAAGACATGGAAAAAGGTCCAAAGTTTGGAGGGGAAGGAGTTCATGATTTAACAATCCGCAACAAAGCATTTGGAGGGAATTTAGTATGGCAGATGTACACAAAACCACATAATAAATGGTGTCAAACCATGCAAGAAAAATAACTTGACCATGATAATTCAATTCAAATCCTCACCATTTTAGATTCACCCAAAGGGTCAGTGATTTGGAACTTTATGATGACCTGAAGAGAAATAATATACAATTATATTACATGGGAAGTGAATAACGGGTCAAATATCAAATTTTGGAGAGATTCTTGGAATGGAGAGCCTATTCTCCTATCACCAATTGTTCCCCAAGAAATTATCATTGCAATAGAACATGAATGGGGGAGATACCTTATAGACTTTGTATCAACTGTTAACTTTTTCTCAGGAAAAATACAATGGAAAGACCCGGAAGAACTGCATCTTACAAGACAAAACACTGAATTACTTTGTAGAATCCTCACAGAAAGACAAGCATATTACTCAGATAAGGAAGATAAGCTAGTCTAGGATCCAGAAAAAGATGGTAAATACTCTATTAGAGAAGGATATAAAACTCTGCAATAGGTGGAACTACAAAACACTCCCTCCCGAGCATATCACTTTTGCTGGAATCAAGCTACTCTACCTAAAGCAGGATGCTTCTCATGGCTTGCATTGAACAAAATAATCCTTACAAGCGACAGGCTGGAAATTTTTTGCATTACTCAAGCCTTTCAATGCCCTCTATGCAAAGATATAACTAAGATAGGGGATCACTTGTTATTGCAATGCACTTTTGCACAGAAGTGCTGGCTATTTGTTCTCAACAAACTTGGTTATTGTACACCACTACCTAATAAATTATGGGATCTATTTGAATCTTGGCCACAATTACATCAAGATTCACTTCTTGCAAACAATTGGAAATCTGCTCCCTCCCTAATAATCTGGTCAATATAGTGGGAACATAATAAAAGGTTATTTAGAAATGAAACCTCAAGTCTAGAAAAAGTGCTGGAAACAATAGAGAAATCAATATCCGAGGTTGTTAATGCGAGCATATATAGATGTGGTTATAATCCTACCTTGACAGCATGGGACACATCAGTCTTGAAAAATTGGGAAAGACTTAATATTCCCACGGGTTGGGCAAATCTAAAAAAGTCTCCTAGCCAGGTAGATCGATCAACTATTTGGTGGCAACCCCCTCTGCCCCATAACATGAAACTAAACTTTGATGGAGCTTCTCGGGGAAACCCTGGAAAATTAGGATTGGGAGCTTGTATCAAGGATATGAAGGGGAATATAATAGGATGTACTACCTCCCAATTACCAACAGGAACAAACAATACTACAGAAGCTCATGCAATGCTAGCAGGTCTTATCTTGGGAAAATAGTGTGGGATTAAGAATATACATGTAGAAGGAGATTCACAGGTAATAATTAATGCATGTGTTAAAAGGGAGTCAAAGAACTGGAAGTTAGAGTACATTCTAACACAAATATGGTGCATGCTAGACATCTTTCCCAATCTAACAATCTCACACACACTTAGAGAAGGAAATAGAGTAGCGGATCTACTATCAAATATGGGCTGCGATGGCATAGGAATAATGGATAGAAATGTTAATAACATTGCAGAAAATTGGCCTAAATTGCAACGGGTGGTGAACACAGATAAATCATTTATTTAAACTATAGAGATAATCATTGGGACTATGGAAAAATTAAGCAAAATGAGATATGTGACAAGTTGATATCATCTTACCTATTTTCCATATCAATGTGAGATTGTAAACATATCTTAATTTCAATCACTGAGGAGAAAAGTACATGAAACTTATGCAAAGTAATGAATAAAAGGTGATATACATATCAAAATCACAATACAAATTCTATTTATGTCAGTTGTACATATAGGTTCAGTTGGTTGGTAGTTCTCGTCGGTTTCTCCTGGTCGGTAATGGTCGTTGGTTTCTTCTGGTCGGTAGCTCTCGTTGGTTTCTCCTGGTCGGTAATGGTCGTCAGTTTCTGCTGGTCGATAATGGTCGGTGATATTTGTTTTTTGACCTTGTTATCGGTTCTGCTGGTTGGTTCCGGTACAAAATTTGATTTAGCTATATTTAGAAAGTAAATATTTTAGCTAATGTTCCTTAAGTTTGGCAGAAAACATGTGGGAAGAGAAAAAGTATCACAAAATGCAAATTATGAAACAAGCACGTCACCGGTTTGTGGAGATCAAGTGACATTACCAAATTTATTTCTAAACTGGTATAGTACACTCAATTAATGATTAAACAGAGAGGTGTTTGAAATATCAAAGTATTCACATGGCTGAGGGATGCGTGGAAAAGTGCTATTGACAGGGATACTGAATGATCTTTCACATGAATTATGGAGTATGCATATCATTAATTGCTATGTTAAAACCCCAAATTGATCATGATGCAACATATTCAAGTTTTGGCAAGCAAAAAGAATGGTAATGGCTCTGCAAATTGTGGACTATACACTTTGCGGAAAATGTGCTACTCATCATGCCGAAGTCCTTCCCAAGAAATATAGAATTTCTATTCCATCACCAGATGAAGACGAATCCCTCCCTTGTCACATTGGAGATTCAGTATTGGATGGTATGTTTATCTTGCATTCTGCAATTACTAGGTCAGAGCAATTAAAAAGATTATTGGTTATGAAAACATAGAGCCATGCACAAAGCAATTTCTCTATCCTTCACAATTGGTCTCTATCTTCATCTCAAATGCCAAGGACTTGATGTAATCGGTTGAATTACTGGTAAAGTAAGCTCATAAGGTTGTCATTCCCAAGTACTGGGATGAAAACAAACTTAAAAAAGCTATGCAAAAATATGACCTATGGACAGGGCAGGCAGTAATTGGTAGTTTATTTCCAAGGCATGCACTCCTTTCTAACCATACTATAATGGTTATATATGACAATGTAAAAAGGGCGCTGGAAGCCCAAAATAGTCAGCAACTAAAGGATGTAATGCACTCCTCAGGGTTGATAATGGACTTTTCTTGGCAAGAAAACATCCACATAGTGGTAGAAGCGCTACTTAAGCTATTAGAGGAGGATTATTTTATAGAGTCAGTACCTAGGGGTCAAGCAATAGACCCAACAAAAGTCACGACTTCCATTAATTAGAGCCATTTTCATTGTGAAGTGAGAACAACCCAAGTTCCTTCCGACCAAACACAAAATTCATGGCAATAGGCTACCCAAGATCCAGGATGGGCTAATAGCAATCAATCCCACAATGTTGATGGCTAGAATATAGACAATTGGGGGTGGTCCCTGCGTTCTCAACTAGATGAGGTATCCTCAAAATTGGATGCCATGAAAGAATAAAGAAACAAACTGGGCAATTTTGTAATTTTGATCTTTTTTGATGGGTGAAAATGTGTTGTTCTTCAAAGCTGAGACATACCAAAATTACAGTGGTAATGGAAGCCCCGAATGGTTGCACAGTTTACTATGGTTTCAAATAGTACACCACTTCCCGACGCCCAATCATAATTTTTGTAAATGTTACTTTTGGTGGGATTCATTCCAAAATATTTAGTGGTCAACATGGGTGGCATTTTGGTAAATTGATAATGTCTATTGTATATGAATGAAGCTGTTGAGCATAGTTAATCTATTAGTGACCACCTTTTTTCAAAGACATATTTGGAGGTGTTTAAAAGCTAACGTTTGGGTAACCACTTATTAATATTGTAATGCATCAAGCTGATGGGCCTTGGTTAATAGTTAATGAATAGCGCAGTTGGTGATTAGTGATTAGTGAAACCAATAACGTAGGTCATCTTTGTAATAGGGAAGTAGTTATAATATCAATATATCTTTTGTATCGAGCTATGAAGCTGGGTTTTCTTACTGGTTCTTTCCCGGCAGAGCTCTTGAACCAGTTTTATTAAATAAATATATTAGTGGTAATTCCACTTTTGCCTAAAAAAAAAAATTCCTTTTTATGTCTTTTAGCTAAAAGGGGTGAATTTAATTTAATTAAAGTGCTAGGACTTTATAATTAAATTAATTTGATCATTGGGTTTATTTAGCCAATTATGATTGATATTTAGGAATAAAATATAGTATGTGATTAATGTAAATTTAGGATTTTATGCATTTGACACTAGGTCAAGTAGAGTTAGTCGAAACTCATAATTGCCTAGTACAATAGGACTTTGATGATTCAGAAGAATGATAAATGCAAAAAAAATTGGTTAGGGTTGCAAGATGCCAATTTTGGGGTGTTACAAATCTTAGTCAATTTTATATTCATTTTTGGGGTTTTGATTGGTGAAGGGTGGTTGAAATAGGGTATCATGAAGTTTATAAGTAATTGAGTACAATTAAGAACAAGTTTTAAGTTTATCCCCAAGCTCTAGTTTTTGTATTTCTCTATTTTCAAAATTATATAAAATTTGAGATGGCTCATTTGAGAAAGTACTTTGGACAAATAGAATATCAAAGGAGGAATATTTATGATGAGTTCTTAGACCAATTAAAGGGGTCAAATTCTGATAGATGATAGGGACAATTGATGTTAGTCAGGAAAGACCTAAGTGGGGGATTGGTGAATAAGGCATATATGGTTTCAAATGTTAGTATTCCAATGATGGGTCTTGATTTGTTTAGAATGTGCATAGGGAAAAGGAATTTAGCAAACCTATGGTCTAATGTCTAGAAATTTTACATTGGTAGGGCTGTGGTCCCTAGGGTGTTTATGGCTGTAGACTTACTGTGGGCTATTGTAGACCAATATAATCTTGTTCTGAGAGTTGTTACAAATGTGAATGGTGAGGTCTTGGTCAAGATAACCATTGATGAAGTAAGGGAGGTTTTTGGGTTAAGTAAGATATCAAGGAAATTAGAACCAATTGCTATGGATTCCATCACTGAAGATTATAATTAGATGAGAGATTATGTGATAGGAGCTTTGTTGTCACATCATCTACCGAGTTTTAATGATTCAAAGTATTATGTTAGGCCTAGTACTTTGGAGCCTTTTCCTATTGTGGCATTATCCCTGCATGCAAGGGAAACCTTCAACTCATTGTGTTAGGTAATTGATAATAACCCAATGAATGTGATTCCACCGGGTTTTATGTATATAGTTATTCATATACAACATCCAGGTTTCACCAATGTGTATGATTTTTCACCCTATCTAGAAGATACGATACATGAGGGGTTACAATTGGTAAAGTAAGAGAGGGGAGAATGCTTTTTCTACCACTATTCATTGTTAATGCATACATGATTTTGTTTAAATGGGAACATTTATTTTCTCAGTGTATGAAATTGATGAGAACAATTAGGGGAGAAGAAGTGAAAGTTCAAATTTGGCCAATGGATCTGTCATGGGATAGAAGTGAGGCTACCGTTTTTAGTTTTGATAATGTTTTTGCATCTAGGCTTTAGTCTATATTGATAAAAAAAAATGTAACTAGGATTCCTATAGACCTTAATACTTTCTTGAGACCTAAAGAAATCATACCAGAGCTGAAAATTTCACATAATTGGGGTGATGCAATACCATACCCTGTTAGCACACTCCTAAAAGTATATGGATTTGAGGGGACACAACATGTGTTACCTTTTGAGGTGCCTCTGAGGTTAGGATTTGTAGAGGTGATATGGAAAATTGGCCAGATGGAGAATAAATAATTTGTAGGAAAGAAAATGGGTACTTTATTCCTTGATTGCATTATCATACTTAGACAAAATATGGATGCACTTTCTATGTGTTGTGATATCTAGAAAAAAAATTCCTTTGATCTTTTAAACTTGACATCACCCATGTAGTAAGATTTCCATTATGTGTTTGGTCTTCATCAATAGATTTGCACATGGAACTTGAGGTTACAATTTATGGGTTGATTATGTTGGTGACAAAAATTTGCTAGTGTTGTATAGCTCCAAGGTATTCACGATTGGATGGATTCTAGAATTTGGTGTGGGTTATATTTTTAGTCATTTGTGTTTATCATTTGGATGAGAGTTGTTAGTTTGATTGTGTTCTTTCTAGTATTGTATTTTTTTTTCTATAGGATTAATTTGCAGTCCTGTTCTAGTTATATTCTTTGAAGTTGACATTGTTCATGTTTTTGTCTAGCTGTTGAGTGTAATGGACTGGTCACATTATCATATAAATTTTGATGTCACTTCTTATGTTTGTTTTCTTTGGACTAGTCCATATTCTTCTAATATTTTTATTTATCTTCCATAGGTATCATGTTGGAGGATGATAGGGATTTTTCGTGAGATGGAGGTCATTTTGGATGTTGTTGTAGGTGTCTTAATGCAACACAAGAGCATATTTATGGATCTATTTAGTTTCATGGATGATGGTGATGACATGTTGTTTTATAAATAAACTCTTGTCAATGTAAATTTTTTTGTTTCTAGTGACTCTTGATAGGTCTTTGACAAGCGGGAGAATGTTGGGATTATAGTGTTTCAACCTTCAAGTTCTAGAATGTATTATTTGGATATTATTTGTTTAATATGGTTCATATTCAATAATAACCTAAGTTGGTGCCCACTTGGAGATTTAAGCTTGGAAATTAGTATTTAATTTTCAATTTTAATGTGTCCATACTCCTGAAAGTGCTTAATCTAACAATAATTAAAATTGCAAGCACAAAATGAAAATAAATATATCATTATGAGTATTAGGGTTGTGTATCAACCAATTGCCTCCACAAGCCCATCTTGAAATTCCCCAAATGTTGAGTATAATGGGAGACAATAATAATATGATGGACAACATTATGTGGTTGAGTCAAAGTGTTCACCTCTTACCGCCTGAATATAGAAACTACAGACATACTCACCATGGACTTTCTATTTGTTATTATTTCTAGAAAAAATATGCTTTTGATCTTTCAAATTTTACATTACCCATGTAGTGATATTTCCTTAATGTGTCTGATCTTCATCAATAGCTTTGCACATAGAACTTAAGGTTGCAATTTATGACTCGATTATGTTGGTGGCATGAACTTTCTAGTGTTGTATACCTTTAAGGTATTCACAATTGGATGTATTATAATTTATTGTGGGTTCCATTTTTAGTCATTCAGGTTTATCATTTGGTGAAGACATTAATTTTCCATTAGTATACAAAAGGAAAACAAGTTTTTGAACCTTCGGTAAACCTACATCAAAACACAAACTTTCAGAGATCACCGAAAGCATAGATATCAAACATCACCAAAAGTGTTAAGCATAAGAGACACCTGATAGATAAAGTGGAACCCGATAGGAGGAAACTGATAGAGGAAAACGACAAGCAGATACAATGCAAACTGAGAGAACAGGTACAGTGCAAATTGAAAGAAGAAAACAATGCAACCCAAAAGATAGTAAAACTGATTTCAGAGCAAACCGAGCATCAGACACTGAAAGTCAATTACCTCCCACAAAAATTGGATCTGACTTCCACGTCAGATAAAACATTCATATTCTATTTATAGAGATTTTTTTTGTTTTATAACCATTACTTAAGGAACAAAAAACATTATTGTAAATATTTTAATTAGTCTAACTTTTTTAAAACATGCTGACTAGTAGATCAAGGTAAAGTTGTAAACCTGTGATCATAGAGTTAAGTTTGTTTTATGTGAAAATTAATTAGGTCAAATCTATCTTATAAATAGATGTTGTAATCATTCTAAACATATAAGGAGAGGATGAATGTAGCCAATGATCACATCTATGGATCAAACTAAGAGTTTCAAGAACTAGAACAACAAAAGTTGAAATTAGTTATCAATAACCAAGAACAGAGGCTACCGAGCAATAGTTATTCAATAACAATAGGTGATATACATTTACTTGTAATCTTGAATGGGTCTGTAATCAACAATATTAGATTGCATACAATCAGGTCAAAGATTAATTTTCTTACATTCTAACAAGTGAGGCAAAAGTAAAAATCCTTTCAAGGAAGGTGGATTTAACAGTCCAATTGTAAATCTCTTAATCGAGTGCACATTAAACAGTGTTGCTAAATCTCTTAATAGAGTAGACTTTAATAGGTCTCCACAGATAATATTAACAAGGTAGATCATCATAAGTGATCAAATTGTAAGCCTTAACGGCCCCTTCCAATCTACAGATAGTGAAGAATTTTGTGGGTGCCATCCCCACCGTAGTTTTTACCTTCTTATAGAGGTTTTCTATGATATCATATCTTGTGTTATGAGTCAATTAATTTCATGAATATTTCTATGCATGTTTACATGTTTAATTAAGATAAAGAATTGATATGTCTTACACAAAGAAAGTATAGAAAAAATGATTGGATGAACAATTGATTACATTAAGGTTAAAGGATAAAAGAGATAAAAGTTTTAGAGGTACTAATTCACCCCTCCCCTCTCAGTACATACTTCCCATTATTTCCAACAATTTGGATGGGATTTTTTAGTATGATTGTTGTCCTTTCTGGTATTTTATTTTGTTTTCTAGAGGATTAATTTTCATTTGTGTTCTATTTGTGTTCTTTGAAGTTGATGTTGTTGATTCTTTTGTATAGATGTTGACTGTAATGGATTTCTCACATTATCATATAACTTTCGATGTTACTGGGATCTTATGTTTGTGTTCTTTGGACTGGTGCATATTCTCCTAAGCTTTCTCTTTATCTTCCATACGTGGCATGTTGGAGGATGATAGGGATTTTTTCATGAGATGGGGGTCACCTCAAGGATTTTTTTTAAGTTTCTTAATGGAGCACAAGAGAATATTTAGGGATCTATATTAGTTTCATGGATGATGGTGCTGACATTTTTTTATAAAGTGACTCTTGTCAATGTAATTATTTTGTTTCTAGTGACTCTTGATAGGTCTTTGACAAGTGGGAGAATGTTTGGATTATGGTGTCTCAACCTTCAAGTCCTAGAATTTATCATTTGGATATTATTTGTTTAACATGGGGCATATTCAATGATAACCTAAGTTGTTTCCCACTTGGAGATTTATGTTTGGAAATTAATATTTATTTTTTAATTTTAATGTGTGCATACTCTCGAAACTGCCTAATCTGAAAAAAAATTAAAATTGAAAACACTAAATAAAAATACTTACATTATTATGACTATTAGGGTTGTGGATCAACCAATTGCCTCCATAAACCCATCTTGAAATTCCCCAAATGTTGGGTATAATAGGAGACAACAATAATACAATGGACAACATTATGTGGTTGAGTCAAAGTGTTCACCTCTTACCATCTTCATAGAGACTACATACATACTCACCACTCCTTATCAAAAAATGAGCCTAACTGGCCTATATATTCACCATGATTCTCTTGTTAAATTGTTTCTTTAGACTAGTCAAATTATACACATCAAACATGTTATTTTTCCAACCTACATTCACCTGATTGTTCTGTGTAGGGCTAAGTATCTTTGTTAAATTACATAAATAACATATATACTAAGCCTCATGAATACCCCCCCTTGTTAAAAATAGAAATATTTGAGGTAATGTGACCTTTGTTTGATGATTAGGGTAGCATTCATTCTGCAACCAATTCTTCTTCAGTATACCTTTGCACCTCCATGTATTTTTGCTTAAGACCCTGCATCTTCTTGTACAACTAAACTCTATAGTCATTTGGAAAAACATTGCCTTCATTCTGTCCATCATGGTGTACCTAGATGTAATCTTGGGTTTACCATTCTTCTATCTCTTTGCTTGTACACAATCCCACCATAGCAAAGCATGTCCTTTCAACTTGGAATTTGCAATCTTCAACTTTTGACTCTCTTCAACATCTTCACACTCAAATAAATTTTCCATGGCACTGAACCAATCAATCATCTCCTCATCATCCATCTTTCCTCCACAGGTTGGAAAATCAGCTCTTACCCTCGCATCACCACTTTTAATGGCTTTAGCAAACCTAGTCATTCTTAGATATCCACGATTTAATTCTTCTTCTTGGGGTACCTCTTCTTCTTCCTCATCTTCATCTCTAAATTCTTCATCCCATCTGATGCTCTTGTCCCTTCTCTCTAAGGAAAATATTCTCTCCATCATGATCCTCATCTCTTTATCTTTCTCAGCTTTCTCTTTCTTCTCTTATTCAAGGGCTTCCTTCAACTTCTTGGTGTCTGCCGATTGTTCTTTCACAATCCTTGCCAACTCCATGTTTATCAACCTTATAGGTAGATCTCCTTCCTCTCCTCCAGTCATGGCTCTTTTATCAACTTGGAAAATGAATATACTTAGGGCTACACCTTAAAGGATGGTTCAACTTCAAGGGCTTATCTAAGGATTCAAGAAACCATATTTCTCAAGACCATTACAAACCTTCCACAAGACCTTATCCTAGGCTCTAATACCACTTGATGTAGATGAAAGTATGGTGGACTGATAAATAAGGTAAGATACACAAATTTGGTTTAGAAATGAACTATCTTCTAAAGTGCACAATGGCTTCAAGAGACTCAATTCAACCAAGGTTACTTTAAATGCAAACCAATGATAGATTTGATTTATTTGAGGTATATAAGGACATATTAAAGTGGTTTTAATGTTTCTAGAGTTATCCTTTCCTCACTATGGAAAAATGTGTTCAAATTGGCCTAGAGACCTAATGAGCCAACCTTGTAGCCCTGCAATGACCTTTTTGGTCTTCAAACACTTCAGTTTCCCAAAACACTAGAATAAATAATTGCACATTCAGACACCCTTTTGGCCATACAAGAACATATCAAAAACTTAGGTATTGGTACTTTGGACCAAATTATAGTACTATGCCTGTACCCCTATAATTGCACCATAAACTTAATGATTTAACAAAGAAAATATATCATAGAAACCTCTCTAAGGTATCAACTCTTTGAGAGTGTCATAGAATGACTCAAAACCTCTAAAAATAAGAGGAATTAGACCCAAAACATAGGGAACCCCAAAAGCCCCAATTTGGTTACTTCAAACCCTTGAATCTAGGGTGTTGCCAGTCTCGGCCTTCTACACCCTTCCAGGATAAATCGGTGGTTGATTCACCATTCATACCACCCCATAAGACTATTACAAACATATAAAGGCTATGCTATTAATCCTGATCTCCCACTGCTACTCCTTAGCTATCAAATTCATTAGAAACTTCATTGTTACAATCAGTGATCACTCATTTTCCTTCAAAACTTATGCAAGTAAAATCATTAGCACTTATAATAAATATTTATTTCACTCATTCCATGGATCGAAGGCCTCTTCACCCATGGAATGGATCCTATTTTCCAACTAACCTTCAGAATAAATGAAATACTTAACAATATCAGACTTAATCCGCTAGAAATGGAAATATAGTCATGTAAGATGACTCTCAATGAATTGGACATAATAATGAATGGTTTTAGATTTCTTACTATTCCAACATAAACTTAAAAACCAAAGAAATAAGTATTTAAACATTCCAATAATGCATAGAACATCAAAATTGTATACTAAACTTGTATTTTATTGAAACCTTTGTTCCTTGTCCGTACACTCCAGGCTTCATGCCCGTACAATAGAGTCCCAATTACAAATAGGAAACCAAACTTAACTTTTCCAACCTGTTCCAACTTATTTGAGGGATTAGTTGAGTGTTTAAACAACAAAAACCCAATTTCCCTCGCAAATGGCTACTAGTCGTTACATTTTAAATATTTGAATTTTAAAATTTAAAGTCGCTTTAAAAACCTTGTAAATAGGAATTTAAGAACTCAAAAAGTTTACAAACACCTAGGATGCTTAATTGCATCATTCCTATAATCCTAACTACCCTAAGACATCCTTGTACACTAATGGTCCACATTACATTTATTCAATCCTTTCAAGGATATAAACTCATTCCTTAGGTTCAAATGCCATTTCATGGCATCAAACCATTATAGGAGCCAATACATTATAATTGATATAATTTGCATCATTTAGGATCCCCTTGACCTCCTTGGACCTCTGATTTCCATTAGGTATCTTCCATTCCTTCATATTATTTATGGTTTGTTTCATAGTCTTCGTGTGGATCCTTGGTGCCCCTGCACCAATATTATTAACAAAATTTATTATTGATCATTCTATTTAAACATGCTATTTAGGATGGCTGCTAATAAATAAGCTACAAAATTGATCATCATGGGGCCACCAACCCCACAAATTTCCAACCAAAATAAGGTAAGAAGTTCCATGGAGACCTACCCTAAGCCTGCTTTCATGAAACTAAAAATTATAGTCTAACGCGAGTTTTGGAAAGACTAACTCTTCTTCCACCATATGTTTGAGTGATGGTTGCATGTAGTCCTAAGTCTCTTTGTTAAAATACTAATTAGAAACAAGTGTACTTTTTGGCTATGCTCATAGCAAGATTTTGTGGAATTGGAAATTTGTTAGATCTTTTGAACGTAAAAATGTGCATATGAGGATGTAACAAGACAACATCATTGAGTAAACATGGAGAAGAAATGGATGAATATGAAACAAGGCTTTGTAAGTTAAAAGATGATATAATACAAATTTATCTTAGGTAAAATGTTGGATAGGTTTGAAAATATTAATATAATCATATTTAGAAATTAGATTTACATTTAAGAAATTTAAAAGAAGGAAGAAAACTTTTATAAGTCTTTAAAAATACATGACAAATTTTAGTGCTAATAATGTATTTTATAAAAAATGTAATTAGGATTGATATGGCCTTTTCAATGTAGAGGTTGGGATAGAAATTTGTGAAAGCAATATATTATTGAAATAGAAGTCTATTTTAGTTTGAATAAGATAATTCCACACCAAAACATCTATCATACATTATTAAATCTATTCAAATGTGTTCTATAATAGGATGTACATTATACCTCTTTCTTGTGAATTCAAAATGTACCATCAATATATAAGTGAAATGATTTTGAGGGACCATTCAAGAAATTTGTTTATCATATTTAACATGAAGAAGAGAGATAAATTCAATGAAACATCTATGGATGGGGTGAGCTCAATATTTACAAGTGCACACTAATGAATTTAGCAAGAAAACACTTTATCATTCTTGTAAGGATCTTATAGATCAATATGTACTCATGAAATAATTTGTAGGCTATTTAGACACCAAACTATAGAATTAAATGTGGTTAACCCTAAGTGCATTATTTAGAGGTATAAAAGGAAAGTAATACTTATTTTTCTAATGTAAATAGTAGGGTAAGAAAAATAAAGCTAGTGAAAATAACAAAGCAAAAGGTAATCAAAGGGTAAGAGGAATGCAATGATAATCACAATTACACATGTAGGATAAGCATATGCAAGAAACATGTTTCAATTTGTATATGGATTTGCATAATCTAAAGAAAATGAAATAAAAAAAGATTAAGTATATTCGGCATGGGAGAAATGGGTAGTAGATTGACTAAAGATCCAAAACATAGAATCGATTATAATGTTAACTATGAGGAAACGTGATTTTTATTTAAAGTGTGGATCTCATTATGAATGTGAGTTAAATTATATATATTTTATTATAAATCAAATAAATGGAAAATAAAATATTGGTTTCTTAATTTGATATACATTTATAAGTAATTTGATTTTTATAAACTTTAAGTTTGAAATCTTGTTTGATACCAAAAACCATCCTTGTTTACATTCATTCGGATGTATTGTATGATACTTTAGCACATTTATAACTCAAATTAAATAGTATATATCTCAAATATTTCAAAAGAAATCAAATTTCAAAGAATAAAAAATGGCTCTCCAAATTTTATTAAAAGCTGGTTCTAGCCTACAAACAAGATCAATCACTCATTATATTTTTGTTTTACAAACAGGAGTAACGTTATTCACGCAATATTATTTTGACTCATCTGAACACTAAAAAACAATGGGTAGGAGATTAGGTTTCAATGGTGAGAGAGGGGGAGTGGTAGTTTGAAAATAGGTGGAGGTGAGAGACAGCTTCTACACGATGGTGTTCAATCTGAGGAGGAGGATGACAATGATAGGGATTCTTTCGATTTTCTCTATTTTTTGACACCCTTTTTCTTTCTTGTTGGTTATTTTTTGGTTCTAGGAGTTCATGTTTCCTACATTCTATGTGGGTATGTTATTATTGGTGCTTCTTGGTTGTTTGGTTTCAGGGGTGATGTTGGTGTTTTTGTGGGTTTTGTCTACCTTAGATTCCATTGTTTTAGGTTCCTTTGTACAAGCATTATGGGTGTTTCTAGAATTAAACATGGGGATATCTTCCTCCAATTTTCTTGTTGGTGGCTAAAGCCTTTATGTGTAACATTTTGGTTAGTTTTGGCTTCTCTTTGACTACTTGAGGCCCTTGTTTGTGAGGCTTTTTGCCCCTTTTCTTCTCAGTGTGCTACTGCTAGTTAGGATACAACTATCTCAATCTCAATATATACATTCAATAACTTAACATATATATTGGTTTGGATACAACTAAATAAAGAAACTAAATATGAATACAAAATAAATTTTGTATAGTCCAATCTAGAAACCAAATACATTCAATAATTTAACCTGGGATATTCTTACATATCATAAATTGAGAAAAACTTAAAAAGTACATAAATTTAATATTTATATAACAAAATAAAACTTTGATGGAATTATTGTGTTTATTATAACATATAAAGATAATGATACATGCAATCCCTTGGTTGCTTGTTACTCTAACTAACTACCAACACTACTTAAAGTGACTTCTAGAGCCTTTACACTATAGAAATATTAGACTAGCTTCACAATATTCCTCCACATAGTGATATTAAAATCCTTTGTGAAATCCTCTAGTGAATATTACATTAACAACAAGCCAAAAATGGTAACATGAGCGATCTAAATGTATACAATAGACATAACAGGCATAAACAAATAAAAATAGTACTTATGTTTATAAAGAGAAAAAATACAAGTTCAAACAACTCTACCATGAATAGGGTGGATTATACCAGTCCTTAAAATATATTTAATTTAAAAAAACACAACTTACCTTAGTTAAAAGTCACACAAGTTTTACAAATATTTTGGTTTACACAAAATTACCCTCATTAATGTAGCCAAAATTCCTTTAACAATTAACAAAAACATAAGAGACAAAAAAAATATAGAAGATTTTTAGAATTCCAATCCTTTAACATTATTCCTCGAACTACCCTCCATTACAAAGGGAAAAAAAACCACCATTTTAACTACAAATCCAAAAAATTACCTTTTTGCTAGTTTTTCACAAAAACATAAACTTTTGCCATTTTTGTTAATTTTTAAAACAACTCCTAAAATGATCAATTTTTCCATGAAGCTTCTTACAACTAAGATAAGATGAATTTCCAGCTAACCTTCAAAATTGGAAACAAGATTTTGAAGATATTAAAAAAAAACTGAAAAAAATACTAAAATTTGAATTTGAGGCCTCATATGATTAAATTTGGCCCCCCAAAAATGTCAAGATTTGGTCCAATAATATTGGATTTGGCTTCTTTCCTGTAGAGCCAACAACCAAGGTTAAAATCCCTGGGGGCTCGATGTCTACCATTTCAACAATTGAGAGCCCTTACACTGACCCTTGGTGAATGAGTGGGGCTTCTTGCCTATAGAGCTTACAACCAAGGTTCAAAATTTTTATAGGTATGACCATTTTGGTGAAATGGTGGGGCTTCTTTCCTGTAGAGCCAACAACCAAGGTTCAAATCCTTGTGGGATCACTCTCTACCATGTCAACAATTGAGAGCCCTTACCTTGACCCTTGGTGAATGAGTGGGGCTTCTTGCCTGTAGAGCTTACAACCGAGGTTCAAATTTTTTAGGGTGTGATCCTTTAGTGAAATGGTGGGGCTTCTTGCCTGTAGATCCAACAACCAAGGTTCAAATCCCCGCGGGATTTCACTCTACCATGTCAACAATTGAGAGCCCTTAGCTTGACCCTTGGTGAATGAGTGGGGCTCTTGCCTATAGAGCTTACAACCAAGGTTCAAATTTTAATCCCCGCGGAATCGCTCTCTACCATGTCAACAATTAAGAGCACTTACCTTGACCCTTGGTGAACGAGTGGGTCTTCTTGCCTGTAGAGCTTACAACCAAAGGTTCAAATTTTTAGGGTATGACCCTTTGGTGAAATGGTGGGGCTTCTTGCCTATAGAGCCAACAACCAAGGTTCAAATCCCCGCGGGATCGCTCTCTACCATGTCAACAATTGAGAGCCCTTACCTTGACTCTTGGTGAATGAGTGGGGCTTCTTGCCTGTAGAGCTTACAACCAAGGTTCAAATTTTAATTGGTGGATTTGGGTGAACTACCTATAACCCCCTCGGTATGATTTCTTCCAGAAGATAAGACCTTGGCAACATCACAGCAGATTCATCAAGCCAGAGATATGAAAAACCTCATATCTACACCTGATATGGTCTTCCCCCATCCAAATGATGACCAAAATCATACTCCTCCCGACGTTATCCAAATGGACATTCAATGGTCCAATATCTACCAAATTTCCAACATGGCAAACATGGACAAGGATCTTATGATGGAGTCACTAATCTTCCAGGTGGCAGAAAGTAAACTTGACAACCTTCAAGATGGATCATAATTGAATTTGGATTCTGAAATAAAAATCCAAGACTTGCATATTTTTCCGGTTAGAAATTCAGAGGCTCATTTAATTGAGATAGACACATTTTGTTCAATTTTCCAAACAGAGTTAGATACCTCGAAGACAAAAAAGATGATTTCCCAAAAAAAATCAAGAGGTAGACCATCCAGAATAAAAAAATTAAAAGAGATAGCTCAGGGAATACAGTTAACTCTCAATTTTCAAAGGACACCGAGAAAATGTAAGGAAGAGGCTTCGGTATTGATTTCAAAGCAGTTAAATGGTAGTAGGAGAGCTAATTTCTCTCTGAATGGAATATGAGGATATTATCATGGAATGTTAGAGGCTTAAATGCCCCTAAAAAATCTTGGATGATAAAAAATCAGATCCATGTTGGAGGTGCAGACCTGATGTTATTACAAGAGACAAAGCTCTCAGAAGATGCTGCAAATAAAATTTTCCCAAAATGGTATAACTGGGGATTTCTTATTTCTACCTCAACGGGGGCCTCTAGTGGGATGGCAATCTTATGGAACAAACAAAAATACCAATTATCACCCATATCAAAAAATACTGATTGGATGGCAGCAAAGGTAATAATTTTCTCAATATCATTCATCATTATCAATGTATATGGTCCAGTATCTCCCTTAAGCAAAAAGAGACTCTGGAACTCCCTTTCTCAATTGTTGAATGGGTTGCAAGGGAATAATATTATTTTGGGTGGGGATTTTAATTCTTATTTGGGTGTGCAAGATAAAATGGGTGGAGGCACGCCTTCCCCTTTAGTCACAGAAGAGTTCTGGAACTTCATTGATGGCAACCAACTTTTAGATTGTATTCCATCAAATGGAAAAATTGTGTGGTCCAACAAACGAAAAGGAAAAAACTTTGTAGGAGCAAGATTGGATAGGTTTTTGGTGAACTCCCTCTGGTTAGCCACCCTCAGAATCTTCCAATCTGCTATTCTCACCTTAAATGGATCGAACCATTTTTCCATATCGACAGAGATACAAACTGCCCACCAGCCTAATAAAAATCGCCCCCACTTTAAGATTGAGAAGATGTGGTTCCAAGACTCAAATTTCATAAAACTCCTACAATTTTGGTGGGCTCAAGAACCATGGCTTCCAGGTACAAAAATTTTTAAACTCTCAAAGAAGCTGGCATTCATGAAAACTAACATGAAGTAGTGGAACAAAAACTCTTTTGGAAACATCTTCAAACAAAAGGCAGAAATCCAACGAAACCTGGAAGACATTCAGACGCACATTCTCAGTAATGGCCTGTCATCACAAACACATGATGAACAGTCTCAACTTAATAAAAAACTAGAGGAATTACTCTTGAGAGAGGGAATTTTTTGGTGCCAAAGGTTGAGAAAACTGTGGCTAAAAGAGGGAGATAGAAATACATCTTTCTTCTATATTTTTGCCAAAGTTAAGAGACACAAAAGCTCTATATTCCAAATTAAGGACGCTAATGGCACAATCCTCAAGAACCAAAGGGATATTCAAAATGAGGTGGCTAGATTCTTTTCTCAGCTTCTTTCAGTGAATCCAAGGGCAACTCCATTCGTACCCCCCATTCTGAACTACATTCCTAATTTGGTTATAGATGTCGATAACATGGCCCTACTGGCCCCTTTCACCCTAGAAGAAGTCTGAGCCTTAGTTTTTGCAATGAACCTAGATAAAGCCCCAGGCCCAAATGGACTGATCCCTTTTTTCTTCCAATAATGCTGGGACTTCATGGGGTTGGACATTCTTTGAGCAGCCGAGGAATCCAGGAAACATGCATGTATGTTGAAACAGTTCAACAATACATTTATCACACTCATTCCCAAATGTCACCAACCTTCATCTTTTGCAGACTTTAGACCAATATCTTTGTGTAATACCATTTATAAGATCATATCAAAACTAATGGCTACTCGGTTGGAGAAATTAATTCTAAAAATAATTTTTGAATAGCAAGGTGGTTTCATACCTGGTAAGGATATAGTCAAGGGTGCCCTGATAGCACATGAAGTTCTCCACTCTATCAAAGAAGAAAACCTGTCGGCAATTGTTTTGAAACTCGATATGACAAAGGCATATAATCAGGTGAATTGGGAATTCTTGTGAGCAATTATGGATAAAATGAGGTTTGCTAGAAAATGGGTTAAATGGATTATGTCCTGCATAACAGGAGAAAAATTTTCAATAATGATTAATAGATCCCCATGTGGCTATTTCTCCTCATCACAAGGACTTAGACAGGGGGATTCTCTATCTCTGTTTCTCTTCATTATCCTTGTGGAAGGCCTTAGCAGACTCATATCCATGAAAAAATCTTAGGGCATTTGGGAAGGCATCTCTATTAGACAGTCACAGATAAAAATCTCTCACACACTTTTTGCAAACCACTCCCTATTATTCAAAAAAGATAGTGTAATGGAAGAAAAAGTTATCAAAGAAACATTGGCTAAATATTGTGAGGCTTCAGGTCAAAAACTAAATGAGGGAAAGTCCAAGATCTTCATCTTTAACATCAACAACAAAGCTAGTAGAGTAGTTCAGAGAATGTTGGGCTTCTCATTTGCATCTACCCCAAGCAAGTACTTGGGAATACCCTTTTTCCAAGGTAAAGCAAAAGTGTCATTTTGGGACGGGGTGCTTTCTAACATTAGAGACAAAATCACTTCATGGAAGGCAAGATGGTTATCCCTAGCTGGTAGAATCATGCTAGCTAAATCAGTCCTCACCTCAATCCCTTAATACATCATGTTAGTGATCTTAGCCCCACCTTTTGTAATGAAAACAATATCTAAAAGCTTGAAAGACTTCATTTGGAGAGGTAACATAGATGACAAAGCCAAGGTACCTCTGGTCTCCTAGAGTAATTTTTGTATACCAAAAGAAAGTGGGGGCCTTGGATTCCACAGAATCCATGAAAGGAACCTTAGCCTTGGGTCAAAACTAGCCTTGAAAATCTATGATTGCCCGAATAGCCTTTGGGCTAAAGTAATCAGAGAAAAATACTTAGATTCAGAGGAACCAAAGAGAATTTTTTCAATCAGTAACCCTCCACCAAGCTCAGTCATGTGGAATTTCATAGTAAAGAGTAGAGAGGTTATACTCCCTAATTTATCTTAGCAAATTAATTCAGGTTCAAAAGCTCTATTTTGGCTAGATTCATGGAAGGGCCTCCCACAATTGTCCACGATACCAAACTTCCAGAGGATTAAACCAAATTTGCAGCAACATTGGGGTAATAGGGTAACAGAATATCTGACTTTCACCGATGGGATAGCGCATTGGAAAGATATTTCCCACAGCCAGATCTCCCAAACAGATAAAACAACGTTACAAGACATCCTGAAATCAAGATTTATTTCAATCAATGGTGAGAGGGAAAAGCTAATCTGGATGAAAATAAAAATAGGTAAATACACAGTCAAAGCAGGCTACCAAACTCTAGTTCAGGCCCCCCCATTACCTAATTCTATTCTTAATTTCACATGGCACAATGCCATTTTACAAAAAATGGGGGTGTTCTTTTGGCTAGCAACTCAAGATAGGATCCTTTCAAGTGTAAGAATGAAATTCTTGGGGATCACAGACACATTCCCTTGCCCGTTATGCAAGAAAGATCTAGAAGATACAAACCACCTCCTAGTAAGCTATGACTTCGCCCAAGAAATATGGACATGGGCTATTGGTAAATTAGGATGGAATGGCCCCTTACACATGTCATTGCAGATGTTACTCCAGCAGTGGGCTTTGCTGCATCAAGAATCATTCTTTGCGATCCTCTGGAGAGTTATCCCCGTAGCCATAGCATGGTGTGTGTGGTGGGAAATTAATAAGAGGATATTTAGAAAACAAGTTTCCTCGGTTTCTATGGTGTGTAGTTTGGTGGAGAAGTATGCTTTAGAAATGGTGAACGCCCATGTATCAAAATAAAAAACTACTGCTTCAACTTTCACGTCTTCGAACAATGTAATCCTTTCAAGATGGACTCAAATATCTATTCTATTCTCAGTAGTCCTGATTGGGAACATGCCAAAAAACCAAGTGTGAAAGGATATAAAATGGACTCCTCCAGATACCAATCAAGTAAAACTAAATTTTGACAGAGCAAGTAAAGGAAACCCATGAAGAAGTGGGGCGGGTTTCATTTTGAGAAAGGCAGACAATTCCATTCTCTTAGCCGCATACTGTAATTTGCTAGAAGGAACTAATAACATGGTTGAAGCATGGGCACTTCTATGTGGGGTAAGGATAGCAACCTGATTGGGAATAAAAAATATCCATATTGAAGGAGATTCCCTCTTAATTATCTCATACCTGGCCAAAAAATCTTTAGCCAGTTGGGAAATCAAATAAACCTTACAGGAAGTGATTAAATCCTTCTCGTTCTTGTCTTCGTACACACTATCACACTGCTATAGAGAAGGGAATAAGCTAGCTGACTAGTTAATAAACTTGGGGGCTGAGGTTATCAAGATGGATTGGGAAAGAGATTTCATACAAATGCAACTATCAGAATTCTGAGAATATCTTAAAGCAGAATGTGTTTTGCATCATGAGCAAAGTAATTGAAGAGGTCGAAGGAATTAATTGATCACTTCTAGCCATCTCAGGTATATTGAAGTTAGTGCAAAGAATAAAAGTACAATGGCAGCATCCCATCCCTTGAGTCTCTCTTTCGACATGCGTGTTAGGGCTAGATCTAGATGAAGGAATTAAAGCGGGTTAATGCAATTTGCAACAAAGGGATGAGGTGTCAACCTGTATGCTCTCATTTGTGTCAAGAAGGACAAAAAATGAGTAAAATATCATTCATAAATTCCAAAATCAAGATACAGATGGTCCTGAGATCTCCAAAATCTGCAACACATGCGATCATTATTCTAGAGAAGTCACGTTTTTCGTCCAAAAATGACGCACGCATCCCTCCAGGCCTATTTATCCTCCAAAAGACTGTTCACATCAATAGCCATTTTCTAAAGTATTTCAATCCTGGGGTTAAAGAGGTAATCAAATGGATTACAGAGAGCTAAATTTGAGAGTTTCCTTGAGGGTTCAACATTGTGAACACCCAATTTTAGGCCCATATTTGGGTCGTTAGATGAACATTTCGTTCAAGCAACTTCCGGAACCAGTATTTGAAGCTATCAGAGGCATAATAGGTGATAGCATCATGCTTCTAGATGCCCCCTGCCATCTCCTACACACCCAGGTGATTTCGGTCTTTCTTTCCAACTGGTACAACATGGTGCCATATTTTGATATCTTCTTCTGAATGACTAATAAAATTATGAAGGATGATTTTGTCTCGGTGGAGGAGCTGCAAGAAGCCATCAATGGGTATCAATTGAGGCTATCTACAACATGGATAGGGAGTTTATTCCATCTAGTAGAGTTGGATAATAAGAAGGAAATCATGCGCCTCTACGATATACTCAAGCTTTCACTGCAAGGTCAGGATATTGTACACCTAAGAAAGGAAATCATCAAGTTTATGGATATCCTATCTAGCGAAATGGTTGTGAACACCTTTTTTTGGTTCGACAGGTTCTCCACTATGCTAGCATATGTGGACAATGACAACAATGCCACATCCCTAGTAGCATCCACCTCTCATGCACTCTCATCCACTTCTGCAAGCGGAAAGGCCTCAACAAAGAGAAAGGTAAAGGGATAAACGCGATGGGCTCTATTTAAATTTTTGAATTTTTTACCTTCTCTCTCCTCGGATAGGTAGTGTTTTAAATAGTGGTCTGTGGTCGATATTGTCCTAAAAAAATTTGAAGAATCTTGAATTTTGCACCTTCTCTCTCCTCGGATAGGTAGTGTTTATGTAAACACTGGTCTGCGATCGGTACTATCTAAAAATGCTTGAAGGAAAAGGCCTCTGCAAATATTAGTGGTATAGTGCATATAGTGAGGTTTAGGGACTGGAAGTAATTTTGTAAGGTTCTAAATCCTCTTGTCGATAGCAGTTTACAACTGGGACTTCGGGTTTTGGTTAAAGTCATTTTTTTGTGCCTTATTAGCCTTGTAAAGTGTTTGCAATTCTCTATAATGGCAAGGAAGGAGGGTTTTCTTCACTATTTCTTTCCCTCCTGAGCCTTTGAAATAGGTATTATAATAAAAATATTAATGGCATTGCCATTTTTACCAAAAAAACAAAAAAACATTGGATTTTATTAAACTTTGGAAGATGCATCTTCCTAGAAAATGTAAATACAAATGGACAACTGAGTGAAAATTTATGATTGCTAGAATTCCCTACATCATTCTCCTCTGGTTAAAAAGAATGGAGCTCCTACGAGTTCCTATCCTCAAACTGCTGCCATTTTGACTATCTAGCTTCTTCAATTCCCAATCTATAATCCTTGTGCTATCTATTACTTATAGCCATCTTACTGTACAAAGTACCTAAATATTTAAGTATTCTTGAATTAAAGTTTTCTCCTTCTTGGTATTCCAATTCTGTGGCAATTTATCCTTCATCTTTGCAACCGTCACTAGATCCTTCCTCTTATTTTTCTTAATAAGTGCCATCTTGAATTTTAGGTTCCAAAATTCTATTTCTTGTGCATATACCTCAGTAGCATCATCATTTATGGATTCATCATATAATATAAGAACATATGCTCCATTACCACAATTTGCATAATACCCTTGCAAATCAACATATAACTCTTTAACAAACAAATCTGCAACATCTTCATTAACAACCTTATTATCAACAAGAAATTCCACTTTCTCAGTTTCAAAATTAGATTCAAATAATAGAAAATTATAGGGAGACTCATCCACGAATATGTTTACCATGTATTCTTCATTTCATGATGTCAAAACAATCATAGGTATACTCACCATTTCGTTTTGTACCTCTTCCTTTACTTTTTTCCCCTTTCTTTCCTTTTCCTCTTTTGAATAACCTTTCTAATGGGCCATTTGATCTTCTTCTTGACTGATAATTATCACTTCTGCATCTCTAAAGCAATTCTTGTTGCCAATTATTTTAAGGCCTGATCCAACATTTCTACCTCCTACTTAAAAATTTCTAAATATGCCTTGTCAACTTCGTTCTTCTTCACACCTGTGTCTTTCCTCTTCTCTTTTTTTTTCTTGTTTTTCCTCTGGTGAATCCTCACTCTACAAGCACCTCTTAAAAAAATCCATCTTCCTTCAAGAAAGTCCCTTTAAACCTTCTTCCACTTTTATTTTGCCTCACCTTGGTATCTTCTCTTCCCTACCTAGTATTTTGGAAACTAGGTTCTCTCTTAAACTTGTAGACACAAAAACACCAAACTCTCTTTCTTGGGCCTTTTGAGCTCTGGTACCAGATGATGTAGCCAAAATTCTGTTAACAATTAACAAAAACATAAGAGAGAAAATTAATATAGAATATTTTTGGAATTTAAATCCTTCTCCATTAATCATCCAACTACCCTCCATTACAAAGGGAAAAAAACCCATTTTAACTACAAATCCAAAAATTACCTTTTTGGTAGTTTTTTCACAAAAAATAGTTTTTTTGTCATTTTAGGTAATTTTTAAAACAACTCCTAAAAAGAGGAATTTTTCCGTGAAGCTTCCTAAAACAAAGATAAGATGAATTCCCAACTAACCTTTCAAATTGAAAGCATAATTTTGAAGCTACAAAAGAGAACAACTTTCAAAAAAACTAGAAAAAACACTAAAATTTGAATTTGAGGCCTCATATGATGGAATTTGGCCCCCAAAAAATGTCAAGATCTAGTCCAATTATTTTGGTAGTTTTACAAACTTTGCAAGATGCATCTACCTATAAATGTTCAGCCCAAATAGACAACCAAGTCAAAATTTATGACTGTTAGAAGTCCCTACATCACTCATTTCCACGATAAAGGAAACAAAACCAATTCATTACAATCCTCCATACTTGTACTAGCTTCTCTAGAAAACACTTCATCCCAATCTTTTTCGATTACTTGATCCATATATTTTGTGGCTTTACATAAATTGTTGGTACAAACTTGTAGGTATGTATACAAGTCATCTAAGTAAGAAAATGGATTAAAATGGGTATGTAGACTATTAACATGACAACTTGGTTCCCTTCTATCTTCTACATTCAAGTTTTGCTTGATAAAAAATTGTAATAGAGAAGAGACATTTCTATCTTAAACATGTTCTTGTTTAATAAGGGAAGAATGTCAAAAATTTCTCATATTTGACACATGATTGGATACTGGATCACAATCTAATAGGAGTGCATTGGGAACTTTTATGCATAGCTTCTTTCCGAAAAGAGTCATCTAGTAGTTTTTTTTTATTTCATTTCCATTACTACCTAGAATTATTCATGCTATCAAAGTCCACCTAAGAAAACACCCATAAAACCAACATTTAACAAGTAAATCAAACCAGTATTTCTAAACTTTTTGTGTTTCGGGTCCCTGTAAACCTTGATTTTGCTTAATTTTCAAAAAAAATAAATCAAATTACTAATAACACCCTCGTAGGTTTGTATAAATCTAATTTGGTTCAAATATTATTATGTGTAGAAAATATTAGCTTAGCCCGTGCAATGAGAATGCCTAATGCAGATATAACAAAACGTTGTGAAAAGTAATCATAGAGGACAACCTTTCCAACATAGTGAGTATCCAATTTTTAAAATACAAAGTAAAATCTTGAAAACATAGGGTGATTTTTAAATTTTAAAAAATAGGAATGATTTATTAAAATTTTTTTGTTGTTTGAGTATGTAAATTAATTTATATCTTTCTAGATCCATATTCTCATCTATCAAATAATTATGGAGATCTATTTTTTCATATATCAAGACATCAATAAGAAAATGGAGTGCAGATGTAACAACATAATTGGTCATCAAGTTGTATCATTGTATTAATTCAATAGTTAATATTTAAAATTAGTCAAGAAAAACATGAAAATGGTTTACCACTTTTTGATAGATATATGATGTATAAATTTTGTTGGTAATTTGACCATTGAAACATATGATATTCAAATAAAATGAACTCAAAGACAAATAGATATCAATGTATGGGTAGTGTTTTTTGTACATACAACTTTGATCTCCAACATGTACAAAAAGGCAAGCCACATGTTCGTACAAAATAATTGAGCCTAATCTCCCTATACAACACTCATTCTTCATGTATGATACTCTCCCTCCAATCGTACAACAAGTTCTACTTCATTCATATGAAGATTATGAATTCACCTATTTGTACGACATAGTCAACCCTCTACACATTGTATGACAACTTTAGCACACTTGTATGACTCCTATTTCACCATACCTATACAACTATTATTCCCACCTTCGTACAACTAAGTAAACCCATATTACTATAAATTCAAGTCTTTGATAATTTTCTTCATTCCGTGTATGCATGAAGACTATCAAACTTCCAAATGAGCATAGATATTGCTTTTTCAATAATTATATTATTGCTTGATCTATTGTTTGAATATCTTGGCTAAATACATTCAATATGCCTAGTAATTAGACACATAAAAAACCAAGTATCCTTCAATTATTAAGATTTTCTTTAATATGAAACATCAATTTAGATCCAAATCCTCCAAATATTTATAAACTATCGTACATATGAATCTTGAAGATAGAATAAGCCAGTATAGATTGCACACCAAGAATAGGAATGCAACACTAACAAATAGATAAATCTTGGATTAAACATTTTTTTCTTTGTAAGGAAGCTTCACAAATTTTTTCCACAATGGGATATATTAGAATGATATTTCTAATGGTAGACTATGATGGTTGCTAACCACCAAAAATGTAATTATAGAATACAGAGGGTCTTTCACCTCCAAAGTTGCGAATAGCCAAATGACTTTCAGCCTCCAGCTTTTAGCAATACAAAGAAGAGTTCAAATACATTTCATGATTACTTACAATGTCCAACCATATCCTTATAAAGGGCTCAAACAAGTGTCCAAAAATTTACAATAGGTCATAGGCCAACATTTTTGTTTTATTTTGGCCTCTTTAGTTTATAATTAAATTAATTAATTAAATAAGTCTTGATGATATTATTTAAATTTTAGACCCACTTAATTAAGTAACTTCATTAAATTGGGGCATTACATTCCTCCCAACCCAAATATTGATTTCCCTCAAGCAATCCAATTTTTTTTCCATCAAACAAGCTCCAAGCTCTAAAGCCACGCATGAACACTTATAACCATATTTTTTGAAATCTCCATGCTACATCATGACCGAATGCACACCCTTCTTAAACCTTCTAGATATAATGTTGAGTAAATCTCAAATAATATTCTACTACTCCACTCTGATATAATCAAGGCCTTTCCCAAAGTTTCCAACCAAATCATCATGATCCTTTGAAGTTAATTTTTCATTTTCAACAAGTATTGGTTCCTCGTGCTGAGAATCATATCATGCTGCAATATTCCTAATATATATTCCCAATGTGCTCTTTTCTTCAACGAATGGTAGAGATTTCTCTTTGAAGGAACATTGGTAGAGTTTTCATCTCAACAAAGTTGATTGACCAATATTGGCTCGACAAAATTCATGCAGGCATATTATTCACTCTTGTGGTTTCCCTGATTTGGATGTAGTTTATTTGAATGGACAATTGTTGATTCTTGCCTATACATATTCTCCTCTAGTTGAATCAAAGTTGTGAGCATGTCTTCATATTCCTTAGGGTTCAAGGTGTTATGTTTCTCATGATCAATCTTTCATATGCCATCCACCATTAAACCAATCATGCTTAAATTTTTCAACAACTCAACCAAAGAGGTTATATATGTATTTCCTGATCCTCAATCCTCGAAAGGAATGTTGGTATCGTGGGCCTTGTATTGAATTGTTGTGAAGCTCCATTTTTTCCTTTCTTCTATCAAGTGATTGAGCATCTCCTCCATGTATTTTTTTCCTCTTGCTACGGTCTTACTAAGGTCTTGTTGACTACTTGTTAACTCCTTCAACAAGGTTGTTATATCTGCATGTACGTTTCTCATTCCATCACTAGGTGACATGATTCTCCCAATAGGATAGCAAGATAACCTTGCTCTAATATGACTATAATGTACCTTTCCCAAAAAAATACTCAATAATTTATAGTGACAAATAGAGATAAATGCATGAGTAATGTTTCCTGTATAAGAAACTTTGATATCCAATGTGTACAACATGACAAGCTACATGTTTGTACAATAAACTTGAGCCTAATATCCCTATACGACACTCAATCTTCTCATATGACACTCTCCCTCCAATTGTAGAAAACCTAATTCACCTATACAAAAAATATGAATTAATCCCTCTGTACAACACATCCAACCCTCTCCAAATTGTACGACAAGTTAATCACACTTGTATGGCTCCTATCTCATCATACCCATATGGGTATTATTCTGACCTTTGTATAGCTTAGTAAAGCCATATGACTATAATTTTAAGTCTTTGACAATTTTCTTTGTTCCATGTATGCCTAAGGATTGTTGAACTTCCAAACGAACAAAGATATTAGTTTGTCAATAATTATACTATTGCATGATTTGTTGCTCAAATCTGATGGCTAAATTCATTCAATATAGATAGTAATTAGATAGAAAGACAACCAAATATATTTCCATTATTAAGCTTTTCTTGAGTATGAAGCTTTGATTAAGATCCAAATCCTCCAAATATTTACAATCCATTGCACATACGAATATTGTAAATAGAATGAACCAATACAGATCACATACCAAAAATAGGATTGAAACACTGACAAATATATAAATCTTGGATTATAGAAATTTGTCTTTCTAAGAAGACTTGATAAATTTGGTGCACAATGTGAAATATCAGAAAGATACTTCTAACGATAGACTAGGGTGGCTACTAACCACCCAAACTACAATTACAAAATAGGGAGGGTCGTACACCTCCTAAACTGCAAACAACCAAACCATCTTTAGTCTCCAACTTCTGCAAATACAAAGATGATTTCAAATACACCCTATCATGATTTACAATGCTTAGCCACCTCCTTTTATAGGGCTCAAAGAAGTGTCTACAAAGTTACAATAGGTCATAGTCAGATATTATTTTATTATTTGTGCCCCTTTATTTAGTAATTATATTAATTAATTTAATAACCCTTATACTATTAATTAAATTTGAGGAGAACTTAATTAATTAACAAGTAAATAATATTATATAATTGTGGATATTACATAATAGATCCTTACAACTTCATCAAAAGTATTAAAAATGTAAAATATGAAATTGTGCTAATTTTGCAGAATAATGAAGGAGGAAGAAAATTATAAGTTAAATTACAATATCAACCACTATGTAGATTCATTCATCAAATAAAAAATTTCTTTTATTACTGGAAGGGATATGATACCTAAGTGCATTGCAATGGCCATGATAGCAGTTGTTGATTAAATACTTGAATACATGTTGATTTAATATCAAATATGTTGGCGTAACATTGCACTGATAGTTGTAATTGTAAAGTTGTTATTCCCTACAATGACTACCAAATAATTAAATAAAATTCATCCTTTAGTTTTAGAAGAAACCATTCATGTGATGCTACATCCGTTGCATAAGTATGGGAGTCCATTTTGCATGACCATTGGGGTCACTTTTTTGTGCTTTTTTCGACACCTTGGCAACAAGTATGTTGATGTTTCATCATATTTGATGATGTGGCCCTGAAAATATAGTTATACGCAATGGACTTATAAAGTAATTTATAAAAAAAGGGAGTGATTTGAAATGTAGACATAGAATTTTGAGAAATGCAAGACTAGGATGTTCAACTTCTAGCCCCTCGAGCTCCTAATAACTAAACAACCTTTTCCTCATATAATCATAACTTTATGTAATGAGTATAGTTTAATTGAAATATAGAATAGTATTTGGCTAGACTTCTTGTGAATCCTTAGAAAAGAGGGAGAACCTATTAAATCAATCCTCATTCAATTAAAAGAATTATATCATTAGTCTATGATTTTTCAATTAACATAGAACTCAATGACATGCTCTCAAAAACTTATTACATGAGGAGAACCCAGTCTTGATATTTTTATGGTTGGCTCAGAATAATTTTTCAATAAAAGAGAGGGATATCTAAAGTTAAACAGCCTTAATGAGGCCATTGTTAATGGCAGTGTTACTAGATAACTTGGCAATTTTTATTTTTTTATTTTTTTTTAAATAGAGGGTTTCAAATCATTGTTAAAAGTCACTCGTCACTTTCCTAATCCAATAACCAAAACTAAAATGACACATGTTTCCTAGCTGATTATGCATTTTGATTATAAGCTCTTCTTCATCCTCAAAAATGTTTTCTTTGTTTATATTTAGTCTAAAATAGTTCATCCATCTGCAACCTTCCCCTCTCCTTAGCAAAATTGATCCATAATCAGGTTACTCTATTTTTATTCCAATCTATCAATACACTCAAGTGGAAAATACAAAAATAATAATTGTAGATTGTAGCTTGACAAAAAACCTATTTTATGGGGTAAGGAATTCCAATGACCTTCACCATGAGCTTCTATGTATTTTGCAACTATCTTTGGATCTGTCTTCCTCTTATTTTTACTAACCCATCTCCTATTTAGCGTCATCTCAGCTTTTAGTTTCCAAAATTCTATTTCTTGTGTATATACCTCAATAGTTCATCCATCTGCAACCTTCCCCCTCCTTAGAAAACCTGGTCCATAATTAGGTTACTCTATTTTTATTCCAATCTATCAATACACTCAAGTGGAGAGTACAAAAATAATAATTGTAGATTGTAGCTTGAAAAAAAATCTATTTTATGGGCTAAGGAATTCCAATGACCTTCACCATGAACTATTTTATTTATGTAGTTTTTCTTTGAGAAACTAAATTTTAATTCTAATCCTATCCCTAATTATAACTCCCACTCCAACTTCAACACAATTGTAATCCTAATTTTAATTTTAATCATAAATGTATTTTTTATTATAACACTAATTGTAACTTAGTTCTAATGCCAATTTTTAAATATAACAATATAATACTAACACTATTGTAAATATAAAACATTAGAACTAATCCTTAACAATAATTATAATCATAAATATAACTTCCATTATAACATTTGTTACAATTTAGTTCTAATGACAATTTTGATATCTCTATTTGTTTCTTTAGATAGATTTATTTAAGATATCTATATTATTTTTATTTATGTAGATTTTCTTTGAGAAACTATTTCTATTTAAATTTAACTCTAGGCTTAATTTTAATTCTAATCCCATCCCTAATTAGAACTCCCACTCAAATTTCAACACAATTGTAATCCTAATTTTAATTTTAACCATAAATGTATTTTTTGTTATAACACTAATTGTAACTTAGTTCTAATCCCACTTTTTAAATATAACTATATAATACTAACACTAGTGTAAACATAAAATATTAGAACTAATCCTTAACTGTAATTTTAATAAAAAAATCTAACTTCGATTATAACATTTGTTGCAATTTAGTGTTAACCATAATTTTAATCATAGTTTGTACGATTTGGTTACCTTCTGTAGATTAAAATTGAGTAATTATTAATTTATTAGTATAAAAACATAGAAATAACATCAAATTAATTTATTGATTATAACAACAAAATTGAAATATAATTTTTAAGAAAATACATTTTAAGTCAACTATAATAATCTAATGATAAGATTAGGTGAAAAGAATCAATTGAAAAACAATTCTTTTATAATGCAAAGACCTTCAACATCACTATAAACATCAATGTCATACCAACTTATATATCAACTAGTGCAAATGACATAGTAAATTTGAAGTAGGTTAGTAGACTCTTCTAAGATTGATCTATTCAAATGTTAGTAAAGGATTAACATTTGATCTCAACTTTGGTTCATATTAGGCTAATTATGACCAGCAAAATTGAAATTAAGTATGTTCAAAGTAAAATGATTCTTAAATGAGCAAAATTAAAATTTTCTTAATAATTAAATTAAGATAAGATAAATCTTAAGCATACCAATGATAATTAAACTAAGATAAGATGAATCTTAAGCATACCAATGGTTTAATTTATGATCAGCAGATTGTCATTTTTAAGCCTCCCCAAATACAATGGCAATGACAAAATCCAGAGCCATGGCTGGAAGAGTCTGTCAAGTAGAGAATACTGTAAGCTTTATTATTTTATTTCTCATGTTAATGAAGATCCCCATTAGAGCAGATCCAGAGACCAGCCTTTTAACCTACACTTGCAGCAGCAATCCCCCCAACAACGCAACCCTCTTTAAGCAAATTTTGAACGCCGCGTTGGCATCTGTGGTGAAAGAAGTCTCTCCATCTGGATTTGCTACAAACGACCAGGTGGCATCATCAGTCACAGCAACTGATTCAGTTTATGTCCTCGCGCAGTGCAGAAAAGATAAATCCCCTGCCGATTGCGTTAACTGCATTAAAGTTGCAGAGAACCGAATTCGCAACTGCTCCAGCGTGTCCGCCAAAGCGCACTACGACGGCTGTTATCTGCGCTACCAGAATAACGATTTTTATGGTCTATACACTGATGCCACACAAAAACCGATTTGCGGCGATGTGGACGCCGCCAATTCCACTTCATTTTCGGATACTGGTCGAAGTTTGATAACTGATCTTTGCAGCGCGACTCCGCGAATAAATGGTTATTTTGCTGCGCAGACGAGACAAGCGCCGTCTAATACGACTATCTATGGTCTCGCCTTCTGTCTGCAGTCTATTCAGGGGAATTCCTGTGAAAATTGCCTCAGTATTGCTCAGGACAACATAAACAAGTGTTTTCCTCGCTCCGAAGGACGGGCCATAGATGCCGGCTGCTACTTGCGATACGGTTCAAAACCCTTTTTTCCCAGCAATGCGACTATCGACTTGACACATTTCTTGCCCACATGTTATGATTTATTTATATTCAATTGAAGAGCTTTAAATCTTGTTAGTCTCCCTTATAAGCAAGTTTTTTTTTTGAATTAACAGCTTCAGAGATGTAATCTCTTAAAATGACACATGAATTACTTCTGTTTAAAATTTGTGTCAGAAATTTACCCATATTTACAATGATTTTCTCACGGTTGAGGTATTTTCCATTTGGGTTTGCAGGGAAGAAGAAGGTGAGTTCTGCGTTGTGGATAATAACTGGGGTTGTGGGAGGGGTATTCCTATTTGGCCTTTTCATTTGTCTCCATGTCTTCCGGAAACAGATAATGCGACCACAGCAGAAACAAGGTACAACTCTTAAAGTTCTGAATTTAATATATTACAGATAAGGAAGCAAGCCTTTTGCGATTCAATTCGATCTTGACTAATACTAATATAACAAATGTATGGAACAGCGAACATTGAAGGAACAACGGAGCTGCACGGGCCAGAAAATTTCGACTTCAAGATACTGAAAAAGGCAACCAACAATTTTGATCAAGCCAATAAGCTTGGAGAAGGAGGGTTTGGTGAAGTATTTAAGGTAAATTATCATTTATTTCTTGCCCAAGTTAGATTTGTGTGTTCATGTATTCAAATGATGGGTTACTTTGGAATTTTTCAGGGTACATTGAAAACTGGCAAAGTTGTGGCAGTAAAGAAGCTGACGTTAAGTCGATCTCCCCGTGCAATTTCTGAATTCGAAAGCGAAGTGAAACTTATTTCTAATGTCCATCACAGAAATCTTGTGCGTTTACTTGGATGTTGCAGACAAGGCCAAGAAAGGCTCCTGATTTATGAGTACATGCCCAACAGCAGCCTTGACAGAATATTATTCGGTTTGCTATTCCCTAACTAAATCCTCTTTTGGTTCTTTTATCTGTTACAGCAAACATGATGGGTTGTGGAAGTCTGATGAATTGCCCTACGCGCAGGAAAAAATAAAAAACTATTGAGTTGGAAGGAAAGGTTCAACATTATCCTGGGCACTGCTCGTGGTCTGGCATATCTCCATGAGGAATTCCATGTCTGTATAATCCATCGTGATATTAAATCAAGCAACATATTACTCGACGACAACTTTCAAGCAAAAGTAACAGATTTTGGGCTGGCAAGACTTCTTCCAAATGATAGAACTCACGTTAGCACGAGATTTGCAGGAACCCTGTGAGTAAACTCCTACTGTATCTACAATTTGTTTGATCTCAAAGTTATCAATAGAGTTAGGTAGTAAAAACATATTTTGGCTTTTGCAGAGGATACATGGCTCCTGAATACGCTGGCCAAGGAAAATTAACAGAGAAAGCTGACACCTACAGCTTTGGTGTGGTGGTTCTCGAAATTCTCAGTGGCAGAAAAAGCATTGAATTGAAGCAACCACCTCATCTGCAATATCTGATTCAATGGGTATTTTTTATATTCTCTTAATCTTTAATCAAATCATTCTCTCCCTTAAAAATCTTTCTCATTTGCCTAAAAAACTTATGGCAGGTTTGGAGGCTATATGAGGATAACAAGGTTATAGAGATGGTGGAAAGTGAAAAGGAGATGGAAGGGTATACTGAAGAAGAGGTGTTGAGGGTGATAAACATTGCGCTTCAATGCATCCAGGCTTCTGCAAGACAGAGACCATCGATGTCTGAGGTGGTGACAATGCTCTTAAGAAAAGATGAGATTGGTTTTCAGAAACCTCTGCAACCAAAATTCGTAGACGTGGGCTACAAGGCACCTCAAGAAAGTTCCACTTCTTCATTTCAATCAAATCCAACCATTACAGAATCGCTCATCGCTCAGTGCTCGTTAACAGAGTAGCATGGAAGGATGATTGGTTAAATTTTAATCAATTAAACAAAAACAAATTCTTCATATTTTAAAATAGGATTTAAATATTATAATTTTTTTTTTCCATTCAATCTTTAAATAGAATTAGTAAATCTTGAAGTCTCGTATATCTCACTTAAATTTGTATTTTTTTATTATCTGTAAGCAATTAAGATCATCCTCAACTTACTTGGATCAAAAACAATAAATAGGAAAACCTTCACCTCACATTGTTGGTTGAAAGACGACCTTGACTTCACAGCCTTCCTAGAAATTACATAGGTGTTAACCATGACTCGTGGATTGCCTCATGTGGAAACGAACCAACCTACTAACAAATACTCATGAATGCAGCCTTTTCTTTCTACGTCCACATCAACTTTCGAAATAAACCTCCCACCAATAATGCGTTCATGAACATGAATATTAAAATCTTGAAACAAGACTTTTGGGAAGACTTTGACGCAATTTGTTTTGATATAGTTAACTCTTACAGATCAAACAATATCTTCTTCCGCCGGTTCCGTGTAGGGTTAATTTTCTTTGTTAAGGACTGATTTGGAACAAGTTTGCTTTTTGGTTATCCTCGCAACAAGATTGAATAGGATTGCAAATTTATTTCTTGGCATAAGATGATGGAATGGACAAGATCATTGACTGTATGTCCAGAACAAGTGGACGAGGATGAAGCAACGTTTAGAAAGTTAAAAGATGATGTGATATAAATTTCTTTTAGAATTTTTTTTTAAAATTACAAAATACAATTTTAGTTTGTGCGAGAATTTAGATTTTATATAAGAAAGTTAAAATAAAAGGGAGAGTTTTACAGGTTAAATAAAATCTAGGATTTTTTTTAGGAGAAATAATTTCTTTTATAAAGTTGAAGTTAAAATTTATATGGCACTTTCAATGGAGGGGTTGGTATAGAAATTTGTTAGATCAGTAGATTATTCAAATATAATCTTCTAAATGATTAGATCTACTCCAACATGATTAGAATAGCATGAAAGTTTTGTGTTTTTCCTATCAATGTACCACCAATATCTAAATGAGATGATTTTAAGGGATTTGTCAAACAAAAAACATTATTTGTCATGAAGAACATATACAGTCAATTACATTATTATGTACAAGGGTGAAGCCAATATGTGCAACTAATGAATTTAGAAAGAAGACACTTTACATTCTTGTAAGAAATGTTATAGATCAAGAGGTGATCATGAAATAATTGGTAGGATATTTAGACCTCTCAACTTGCCCTCTCTAATATCCTAACCCTAGAATATAAATGAGGGTTAGCCTTAAGAAGATTATTTAGAATTAGAAAATGATGAGAAGAGGTGCACTATTGCCTTCTACCTCAAGACTCGAAACACAAAAGAAAAATAGAGATTCTCTGTTCTTAATTTCAAAAAATAGATTCGCAACAAATAAATAAATTTTATTTCTTAAAGTAACAAACAAAGCAATTTCTCCTAATTCATTGTATCATTACATAACTCCCCAATAT
Source organism: Thuja plicata (assembly GCA_018584345.1). Lineage (NCBI taxonomy): Eukaryota > Viridiplantae > Streptophyta > Pinopsida > Cupressales > Cupressaceae > Thuja > Thuja plicata. The sequence continues at coordinate 86,222 of MU225440.1, forward strand.
AATTTGTAGCCCTCTTTTCTACATATTTTATCATATGCAGCCCTTCAATTCTCCTTGGCTGAAACTTCCTCTCTTTATGGACAGATACAACACACTATGTAGCCCCCTTTCTATTTTTCCACATAGCTACACAAGTGGTGCCCCTCTTACCTTGCAGCCTCCTTTACGCTTCTATTTGGGACTAATACCTCTTTGTATTGCTTAATCATCAATTGATTGGGTTTCTATTAGAGCTTGATGCAGACAAACCTCAGATCTACAAATTAGTGAACACATACTCTGTATAACAAAGGAATAATAGATAGAGAGACATACAAAAATCATTTCTAATCATGCAGAGATCTTTTGGTAAGATCTTTATAAATGGGTATATCACAAGAAATATCTCCCCCTTGTTTTCTAAGTTTTTATTTTACCATGAGAGAGCGTTAAGTGCAAAATGTAAGTATTTTATGACCTGTTTCTTTTTAGCTTTTCCCATTTACCCCTAATTCCGTTGAGGGCAGTCTCATAGTCTTGCACCTAAATCTAAATGTTATTCTTTTTATGTGCTTTTAACCACCAATTTTTTAGTATGCGAGAGATGTAATAGCCCCATAAGCTCTTTTCACAGTTGTCAAGTTGAGACTGTGGGGGTTTAGACTTCTTGTTTGAAACGATTAAAGATTTTAGGGTGTGAAGTCCATATTATAGGGTTTGAAGCTTTAATTTGAGACTGTGGGTTTTATGGTTTCTGGATTTTCCCCAGAATAGACGATTATTTCACTAGCTATTAATTTGGAATCACACTCTTTTGTGAAACAAAAATTTTCAGAGTCCAAACCTATTGTGGAATGAAAAGTTAAACCAATCAGCAATACCAGCATTTAGTGAAATTTTTTTGGTAAGTTTCTGGTGAATGCCCTTTTCCAGTCATTGGTATAGTCAAGCCTGGGATATAAACTGGCTATTTTTGGTGGAATTGCTCCTTCATCCAAGTGTTGAAAGGGGTTCAAAGCTTTTCTTCCATTTCGAATATAAGGCTCCTTGACTCAAATGTTAATGACTCGCTCCTCTCTCATCCTTGTAAGCCTAACTTGTTATTAATTATTACATATTACATATGCATTAGCATTGTTATTTACAGCTTGGTGTATAGATCTTGACCTAATATCAAATGCTTGTCAATAACATTTACTGTATGAATACTTTTACAAACACCACCTATAAGTTCAAATATACAAGTCTCTCAAAACACGGTTTACATAAAATACAATCAACATCTTTCGATATAAGTTATAGTATTATATTAAGAAAATAGTGACTAAAAACTCACATATAATAATACTTAAAACTAAATATGATAACTATGTTGACTATTTGTATGTATAGAGAAGCCTAACAAAATGTCCAGCATCCAATCAAGGTGAATGCTATGGTTTGCATTTCTTGAACAATTCATGATTAGGAGAGAAAAGAGTTTATAATTTTTATTTTTCCTTGGAGTTCATCCAAGGGTGATGTTGTAATTATCAAGATTCAAATCACCACCGTACCATTTTGATCAGAAGCTTGTGCATTCATTCCTCCATTATTTCCTAGAAATTTGGGAACAAGAAATAGTGTATGCTAAGGACAGAGAATCATAGACACAAATTTGGGTACAATAGCCCGGTAATAGCTAGCGGCATATAGACTCAAAATAAATTTTAATTTTCACCTTTTAGGGTATGTAAATTTTGAAATCTTCACTTCCGGAAACCAAATCCTCATATTTTATTTTACCAAATCTCCGTTCTTCACAGAACTAATAGTGCAATTGGCAAATTTGAACACTCTAGATGATGAGGGATGTGAATTTTGAAGACAACAATATCTCCATGCTCGAATCTTTTTAATTATTTTGTTCTCTATTTTTAAGATTTTAGAAACTCCTGATAGCACTTAGCAGAAACTCACAAACATTAGCAGCTATTTTAATTGTCAATTTTGCCTCCAATGCCATGTAAGCATATCATATTTCCTCAAAGTCAACAATTTTCACATGCCATTATGTTGGTCTGTTCAAAGTTATGAAAAAATTCCAAGCTATGACAGAGAAACTGTGGGAAGTTCCCAGCAAAATTTCTAGAGATTGAATGATTTTTGAAGTTCTCAGGCTTTCATGGGAATGTCAGAGCATTTCCCCAATATCCCCGGAGATGTCCGGAGATGTCCGGGCATCTTGAAAACATCCCCAACCTATTTCATCTCCATCAACACATTCCTGTTTCTAAAACTTTGTATTTCAGATGAGGGACATGTCCCATAGGAGACTATTTTCCACCATAAGTTTTATAATCCACTCATCAAACACATTGTAAATGGTAAAAGGTGGGGGTTCTTTTTCAGATCACATCCATGCCAATCTAGATTCTAATTTGGCCAATATTTTTTAATTCCATGGAAAAATTGTCTGGCAACCTAAGACAAACCTGAGGGACTGCAAGGGTAGCATTCTCTATTGCAAAATCCTAATTCTACAAATTAATTATTTTGTTTTGAATTTCTAAATTCTTCTCCTGCCATGCCTTGTAGTTACAATATTATAAAGTGAATCCTATATTTAATTGGATACATACTAATGGTTGCAACAATCTATCATTACAAAGTTGAACTTGCAACAATCTATCATTACAAAGTTGAACTGCTAGATTTACATACTTTCTGAAATAGGGATCAAGTAAATGTAAACCTAATAAAATCCATAGAAAGTCTAAGTCCAAGGGCTATCAGATTCAACCAACTCCCTGTGTGGTTGCACCAAGTTAGTACCTCATTAAAAGGAATTGAGGTGAAAACAAGTGATTTTCCTTGAACATTCATTATTTTATGCTTGAGAATTATGAATAAAGCTGTTGTTTTTTTGCACCTGAATGGCTCTTACACTACTCTAAAATGTCCTATTTTTTATATTAGTTGAAAGTATCAGGAGGTCACAGTGAATAATGCTTTCAATGACCTATAAAAAAAAAAATTGAGCCAGAACCCTGTAGACCCAAAAAACACAGTCTCATATGGAGACATTGATTGACTGCGTAAATTTTGATTAATTTTCATCTTTGGATATAGCAGCATATATCTTCATGACATTATGTGTCAGCAAAAAGTATTCTAATAAAATTCAAGCAAACTTCTCTAAGTTTCCATTTCCATCTGCTAGCCCGCCCCTCACTTGTGAATATCCTTGTGTGAAAATAATGTCGAAGCCTTAAAAAATACTCCATGGACCTTGGCCTTCTACCATCAACTTGATATCAGCTATACGCATGCCTTCTTGCCACATAAACAATCATATATACAAACAAAATTCTTTTTGAAAATTCAATAAATCTTCAAAATCTTAATATTTCTTCTGCCATAGGAGTCTCTCCTAGATTAACAATTGACAAATCCCAACAGCTGATGAAGTCATAGTAGATAAATTATAAGAGTGCATGCATATTTTTGTCAACAAGTTTACTCTCAAAATGTTTGTTAATTCAGAACATTAGAAAGACAAGGAAATAATACGTTTAGGCTGCAACAAACTATAATAAGAACATAATTCAATATTTTCAGATGCTTTTCTATCTTTGGACAGGTGTAATAAAATGGGACAGTTGTCACAAATTATAAATGTAGTAGTATTGGAATGATTGATATTTCATATGGAAATGCTCTTGGAAGACACATGGATGGTACTCTAAAATAATACGTTTAGGCTGCGACAAACTATAATAAAAAAATAATTCAATATTTTCAGATTCTTTTCTATCTTTAACAGGTGTAAGAAAATGTGACAGTTGTCACAAATTACAAATGCAATAGTATTGGAATGATTTCTATTGCATATGGAAATACTCTTTGAGGACGCATGGATGTTACTCTAAAATATTGTACGCATAATTGCATGGCTGCCTGGTGTGTACCTGTATATTTGTATAGCCAACTGCCTCCTAAAGTATACTATTGAGTTCTTTGCAATATTTTCTCTCCTTTCTTTGATTACCAGATAATTGTGTAATATACATTTTATATCCAGTAGCATAGTTGCATTGCCGGCCTATGTATACCTTTTCATTTGCGTAGCCAATTGCTTTCTGGAGTTTACCCTTGAGTTTGTAGCAGCAGCTTCTCCTCCTTTTTGTTTACCAGACAATAGTGTAGTATGCATTTTGTATATGGTAACATAGTTGCATCACTGTCCAATGTGAACATATATATTTGCATAGCCAATTACATCTTGGAGTCTGCTCTAGCCTATGGGTTCCCAGAAGTAGTTTCTACCCTCTTTTGGCTACTAGAGAACCATGTCGTGTGCCTTCTATATTCAGGAACATAGTTGAATCACTGCCTGATGAGTATCTGTATGATTGAGTAATCATTTTATTCCTGTAAACTAATTGTAAGATCTTAACAATAGTTTCTATCATTTCTTTGGTTACTACATTCACGTTATGTGCACTTTCTGCATCTGCAAAAGTGTATACTAATTTTTGTCCAGAGAGTTGTCATGAGGTCAAAACTCAGAGATACACCAATTTTATACAATACTGCCACCAATTCAAAATTCAAGAAGCTACTAATTTGATATAATATAGATTATGTGAAAAACCCCTTGTTCGCAAAGGGAGTTGTCATTTGGAATTTCACTTAGGTCAATAGTGAATAAGGTGTGAGTTTGATACATTATTGGCCAAATTGGTCTACTGTCTAGGAAGATACCTAAATGCTCGCATTCATGTATAGATATGTATAGTTAGAATTAAAATTAAGATAAAATAGAGATAAAATTAAGTTAGAATTACAATTAAAATTGATATGATAGTTTTTTATAATTATTTAACTCAAGGGTTTATTATATAAAAAATAATTTTATAAGATTATTTATTTTTTAAATTTTAAAAAATTATGAATTATATACAAATATTTTAATAAATTATATTATTATACTAATCTTAATTAATTTTTTTTTCAAGTTATTCCAATTATTTAAAAAAATTATACTATTTTACTAATATTAATAAAAAATTATTTCAAGTTATTCCAATTATTTCATAATTCTCCCTCTATTTCTAAATATTTACCTTATTTCTCTCTTTCTGAAAAATCTTTGAAAACTTCATAGAGAGAATGAATATTAAATGTCATGGTTAACCTTCTGTCTACATAAATAACAATAAATGACATTACAAACTTTGTCTATCCCTTTAATAAACAAGTTCTAAGTGTCATGAAAGACAATTTCTTCTATTCATATTATGTATTTATCAATATAACTATTTGATTAAAGATAGGAAAAAATTCAGTGCCAATTAGGTCGAAGATGTAAGCAAAAATCTTCTATTAGGAGCCACAAACCTATCCCCAAAAAAATATTCACTGTTTAAATATTACCAAGATTTATATTAGAAGATTGAATCATGGAAAAAATTCAATTATCAATGTTAATTAGATGAATAAGTATTCTTAAGAACCATTCTTAGATAGGAGCTCCAAATTCGTCTAGGGATGAACATCCTTGCTTACAAAGCTTCCTAAGCTATGTAGATGGGCTGCAAATAAATTTAGTTAGGCAATTTACAATATACAATTATACAGGTACTTGCATCAATCAAAGAATGAAATGTTACCTAGGCTACCCAATATATAGCTTTTAATATCTAATGAATGAGAATTTTTCAAAATAACTACTCCATTCACAACCTTTCATTTACAATACCCTCTTCAAAATGATTAACCATGACATTATATTCAATTGTTTCACACTGATAGTAATCATGTTTCACTCATTATGGAAACTTAAATTCTTCATTCAAATTTACATACAAATTTTAATTTTGATTCAATATGCCCCATACAATATAACTATACGACTTGCACATGTTGGGTGCAATGGAATTTGTTCACTCTCTTTTACTCACATTCTCATTTCACCATATCCTTCCCGTAAAAGCATTACACTATAGCAGGAACTTTAACGCTTGCATCTCTTGTTAAATCATTGGTATGATTAAGATTTATCTTATCTTAATTTAATTATTAAGAAATTTTTAGTTTTGTTCATTTAAGAATCATTTTACTTTGAACATACTTAATTTCAATTGTGCTAGTCATAATTAGCTTAGTATGAACCAAAGTATGAGATCAAAAGTTAATCCCCTACTAACATTGAGATGAAAAGTTAATCCCCTACTAACATTTGAATAGATCAATCTTAGAAGAATCTATTTCTATCAAATTAGAACTAACCTATTTCTAATTTACTATATCATACCAACTTATCAATCAACTAGTTAATGTAGTCTTTACACTGTTTACTTACATCGTTAACAAATATTTCTATTATAAATACAACTAAGAAAATGCTACCCATTACATGGTACATTTTTATAATGGTATTGAAGGTATTTGCATTATAAAAGAATTCATTTTTAATAGATTATTTTCATCTAATCTTATCCATATATTGATATAGCTCACTTAAAAAATATTTTTTTTAAAAACTATATTTCAAGTTTATTGTTATAATTCATAAATTAATTTGATTATTTTTCTAAATATTTTTACTAATAAATTAATAATTACTCAATTTTAAAATTTAGTGGAAGTGTATTTATTTGTCTAATTTGTTTTTCAAGTTTTTTTATTATGGTAAAAACATGGTTTGAAGGGACCTGAAACCCTTTTTAAAATGTCTTAACAAGATTTAACAATAAGCATAACTATAACAAAAATAAGTACTAACCATGACCAGAAAGTTGCCCACAACATAAGCAAGGAAACCGACAACAAGAAACCAACAAAACAAACAGACAAAACAACAAAAAAAACACAAGAAGGGGTAGATGAAACTAAGCTAGATTATTCAAATTATTAGCAAACTCTGCCTCGAACTAATTCATATTATGTGCAATGTTCTCCAACTCATGTATATCTTGAGGGAATTTTTTTGTCTTTCAATTTAGGTTTTATCTAGTTCTCTTAATGGGCCCCTTTGACTCCTCTTGGCCTTTTTTATTTATCAAAGTCTAACTCCACAATCAGCTAATCTTGGTACACATTCTCCAAATTTCCCACCATGGTGTTCATGCTTTTGACAATGGTCTTGATAACCTTGTGGCTGAGACTCATAATGGTTTGGAGGAAATCCTTGATGTTCTTTGATTTCTCCTCAAAAGCAGAGAATTTACCTTCATAGTCATTTTTCAACTTCTTAATAGCCTCCATAGTTTTGGTAAGAAAATCTGCCATGAAATTTTTCTCTTCCATTGTCCACAATTCCTTTTCTTTTACACTCTACCTATTACTCTTATCACTATCACTAGTCTCAATCAGCTACAATTTACTACTCATTGCCCTTTTCTTTATTCTTATATATTTGATTTCATGAAAGGCTCATTTGATGAGTCAGAAGAAATCAACAACCCCATTTCTAGCGATAGCCAAAATGTCATCAGGGTTTCTTAGACCCACAAGGAGGGTCATGCTTCGTCATAACTTTCCCTTTATCCTAGGGAGCCACAATGTTATTCCCTTTTATATTTATTTTAACAGAGGCAAGGGAAGGGGAAATTGACTTATCTCTACCCTTCACATTACCTTTACCAACAGGTGAGGGTTTCATGGTAGATCTATTTTTCTTTTTAAACTTCTTGGGTGGAACAACCTCCTCTTCCTCCATTTCCATGTTCCATTCTTCCTCCTTAGAGAAGCTAGTGCGAAGTTCTTCTTCCTCTAAAACAGTAATTGGGGAAAAGTTGGACAGGGCAGAAATAGCCTTACAATTATTATAAAACTTGCTTTTTCAATTTAACTAAATATTTATTTTACTAATCTTGAATAATACATAGAAAAAACAAAATCTCCATGGCTCAACTTTCTCTATCCTACAAGTTGTCTTACATATTCAAGTGGAAAATAACTTGATTCGGATGCATATTGTCGTTAAACCATTTGAAATCGGAAGATAAAGTAAACTAGAGTTTTTTAGGATTTTCTGTCTAGATTCTAAATTTTTTTTTTCTTTTTGTTTTGAATTTATTTGAATGGTTTTTTTTTCTCCCACAAAATTTGCTATGTTTCTGAAAATGTCATTTTCAAAAAGTTACATTGACTTCATAGAGTATAATTTTTTTTCTAAAATAGCAATCAATGTGCTTCTATCAAATTTAGTTTCGTAACATCCATATAGAGGGCATGCAATTGGTTTGATGAAATTATCATGATTATTGCATATTTTATGAACGTTTGAAGTAGACTAAACCATAATTTTGGCATACCTTGACTGCATAGCTTATAACTTGTTGTGTATTGATCAAAATTCAATTTTTTTTATAGAAAGTAGACTCGAAGAAGGAGGGCGCTATTATTTTTCAAAAAATAATTTATCTTTTCTATTATTTTTCATTGAACGTCAAACTTGGAGGTTTATATTTGATAAAAAACCTACATTCGATGCACGTCAAAAAACATAGACCTAATTAATTCAAAAATTGTAAAATCTATATTTGTTAGAAATCTCATTTAGAGTACTTATGCAATGCAAAAGGATGTCTCCTTATTCTTCTATTTGAGCCCTGCGCTTGAGCCCCGAAGCCATGAAAACTTCATATTTGTGTCAACCTTTGTAAATGGCCTCTAATCAAAGACTTTCGATAGAAACTAATTTTGATAGAAAGTAGTTTCAATCGAAACTACTTTCTATTGAGAGTATTTAATTAGAATCACCCTTAATCAAGGACTATCTATCCAAAGTCCCTACTTTCTATCGAAAGTACTTTCTAAATCTACCTGCTTTGCGAATTTTAGGAGGGATTGCTTCCTCCGAAAAAGTGTAACCCACTATTGTGGGTTCAACCCTAGATGTTTATACCATGGGCACTAAAGGAGTATAAAATTCAAATTAGAATGATTAGTGAAGAAAAATTTGATATTATCTTTCCATATCATTGTAAAAATACCATGTTATGTATATATAGATACAAAGGTATAACTGAAAACTACAACCACCTATAAAAAATAAATAATTACCTAAAAAATGTTCATTATCCTTCATTCTCCCTCATAATGAACATTGATAAAAATAAGTAACATTATTACATCCTAAAGAAACTGAGAATCAATAAGAGATAAGATGAAGCACAAAGCCACAATGAGCAAAGTTGACCTCCATGGATTCAATAGATAAGTTGAGTACATATAGGCCTAGAATGCAACCAAGTCCAACCACGAAAGGAGGGATGAAATGGAGTGGAGGAAAAACTTCCCAAAAGACTAGGATGATGTGTCAAAATGTAATCGACACATCTCCAATAGACTCCTAAAGGTCGATGATAACTTATGTAGACAAGTGTCAAACGACTATGGATGACTAATTAGGCTTAATAATCCTAAGTGTAATAAAATAAATAATTAAACTAACACCCCCCCTTAAGCATAACTTAGGAGGTGAATCCCGACTACTAGCTTGATGAGGTACCAATGTACAATAAAATCTCTCATAAAGTGGAGAAAGATAGAAAACCCACTGGGATTTAAACAATCCTCCAAAAAAGAGATAAGATGAAATAGCATGTACAAGTGAAGAAGAGTGATAGATGGAGGACTTATGATAATTCCCAAGGACTACTTCTACCACAAAGTAAAATATGTTCTCCCCATAGGAGAGAAAGTAGAGAAGATCATATGACCCCCCCAGAAGATATGAAGTGATGAACTCCATGTAGTGCTGGTAGATTCTCGACGCTAGATGCTAAATATGATCTATGAATGTTGAACAACATTCCTCCCCTTGGGAAGGAAAAAGCCAATAAATGTGTGCAAGATTACTTCACATTCCAGATATGAATATGTAGGAAGCAAGATGAATGTCTCTGAATTTTCCACATAACCCAAAGACTAAAATGATGCTTGTGATGCCTTCAAATGACGCTCAAAGATATCTAAAACAATGTTGGTGTGTGACAAATCATGTAACATGGACCATGAATGTATGGTGATGTCTAAACTGATGTGAATCTGATACTACTACAGATGAAGATAGATGAGTTGGATATCACAACTCATGAATGTCTGCATAATGTGTCAAGATATGAGTTGATGTAGGTGAGGTAAGAGCAATGTCCAAAGGTGACAATGTTGATGAAACTTCATGAAATTTATCACCAATTAGAAGACAAATGTCTTCAATGCTATCATCCAAATCTACAAGACATGATTCTACAAACAAAGATGTTATTTCTAATAGAGATGCATCCCAATGTGGTGGATCTGGTATGACTATACCAAATACCTGATAGAAAGAATCATTCAAACTCATGAATGAGTGAAAAAAAAATTCAGATGTAGCAACAAGTGATGGTGTCCCACTAAATGGCCAAGTGAGAGTGGATGGTGTTTCTGTATGAGTTGGAGAATTATGTAAGGCAATTCCATGATTGAGAAGAATTTTTAGCATTTCCTCAATTTGACAAAACCAACATTCATCTGTTGTATGCCTATACATTCCACAATATCCATATTGGATTTTCCATTTATTAGGAGGATTTTGTAGAATACTAGAATGGAAGGGATTATTTGTGAGAGACACGATCTCTTAAAGCAACAAAATTAAAATAGAATACACACCAAGCCCCCTTGATTATCTTTTCTCCCTTATTTGGCACTTTATAAGGAGTGCATGTAAAGTATCAAAAAGATATACATAAATGAACATTTTATAAGTTGAGTGCGATTATATGCTCCTTTGAAGTAAAAATAAACTTGGAATTTTTACCCTTTACAAAAATTGATCCTTCTAAAAATAAATTCTCTATTTTTAGAAAACTAAGTTTAGTGCAAAATTCAAAATGAGAGGGAATGAATAAAAAAAGGATTTTTAAGACCCCTTAAAAGACTAAATCACCATGTGACTAGGGTAATCTGATTTAAAAATGCCAGCTCTAAAATGGACGGTCGTCTAAGCCTCTCTTTAAAGTTTCAAAGCTTATTTACGTCTCTTCAAATTGGTATCTTCTTTTATTTTCTTTTTGAATTTTCAATGAAAGAGTCTTAGCTTTTTTTGGAAAGAAACTATTTTTCCACAAAATTAAGAAATTTAAAACATATTTTGTCTAGGTCATCTGCTATTGATTTTATGTTTGATAGATGAATTAAAGGTGGTGAAGTTGGTATAATTGTTGAAGATGATATTAAATAAGCTAATAAAAGTGATGGATCCCTTCTTTCTAAAATAAACCAAAAGGGGTGTGAACATGGTGATGGAAGTTCCCAACTTTCATGTTGTTTTTAACATTTTAGATTAAATTGTATTTAAAATTGTAGCATCGATTTTCTGAACAAACTTCTAATCTATCATCAATATAAAAAGAAATAAAAGAATAATAAACTATAATGAAGAAAACACTATGCTCTTCATTTTTCCTTTTGTTTTGTAATAGTCACTCCAAATTTTATTAATTGAGGTTAGATCATGAAAGAGGAAAAGAGTTATATTTTATTGTGTAAAAAAATGAGCTTGATTTGAAATCTACAGTAATCTACTTGTATGTATCAAATATTCTAAATAGAAAGGGTTGAAATTAAAATTCTAAAGTAGCTACAAGATGAAAATACAATTTAGCTTTAATTATATTGAATAGGGTAACTAAACTGATTTTACTATAGAAAAAGTGTTCAAATAAATGCTGAAAATTAATAAAGAGGATAGAATTGTTTGATTTTGTAGTTGATAATAAAAATAACTAATTTGCCTTGAGAGGCTGCTAATATTAGGGTTTATTTTTTATACTATAACTTCTACTAATTAATATATTAGTTTGTGTGTTATGGAATTTTGGCTCTTCTAGAAGTTAATTTCAAGAAAGAGAAACCTTCCAGTGAATCTATTCAATGAAATGCAAGTGTTCAATCTTGAAAATCAGTTGGAATTTACATTTAATGGAGAATGTAATTTTTATGGTAGTAAATACCAATTTGATTTATATTTTTTGGCTTTCATTTCTCAAATTACATTCCTAAATGTTTCGTTAAAAATGTTGCCTTTCTTTTTATCCTTTCATTTGATATTTGCATGTCTCTTCAAATTGGTATCCTCTTTTATTTTATTTTTCAATTTTCAATGAAAGAGTCTTGGCTTTTTTTTGGAAAGAAACTATTTTTCCACGAAATTAGGAAATTTAAAAAATATTTTTGCTTAATGTATGACAATTGTACCTAGGTCATTTTCTATCGATTTTATGTTTGATAGATGAATTAAAGGCAGTGAAGTTGGTATGATTGTTGTGTTAGAATACTTCAGGGATAACTGAGAGGGGGGGGGGGGGGGGAATCAGTTATCCC